>PVLA01000008.1:668104-818202 GCA_004027455.1 Hydrochoerus hydrochaeris
GAAGAAGAAGAAGAAGAAGAAGAAGAAGAAGAAGAAGAAGAAGAAGAAGAAGAAAAGAAAATATCTGTGGTCCCCTTATCCCCTTCAAAGAGAATTATGGTTTAGATCCAAACTGTTCCCAAAATGCTTCATGTGCTTGGAAGGTGGTTGGATTATGCAGAGTTATATTCATCAGTGGATGAACCTGCTGAGTTTAGGAGCTCAATGTCCTATTTAGAGGTAGGGCCTGGCTGAAAGTGGGTCACTGCAGCTGTCTCCCACCAGGTCCTTCCACCATGCTGCTTCCTCCTTGGACCCAACCACTCATGGACAGAAACCATGAGCCAAAATAAACCTCTCCTCCATGACATTGTGGGTGTCAAGAATTTTGCTGCAGCAGGAATGTGAAATGACTAGTAAAAGGACATACCCCAAATGACCCAAAGACCTCTCATTATTCTCCTCCCTTAAAGTTCCCACCACCTTCCAGTAGCACTAAACTGGGGATTAAACCTTTAACACAAGGGTCTTTGAGGAACATTTAAGATCCACACTATAGCAGCTATCAAAGAGCCCTAAAGTACACAAAGCTGTTGAGTGATGACTGTCACTCAGGCAATGTGCAGCCAGTCTGTGTTGTGGCCCCCATTCCTGAAATGGCTCATTAGGGCTGATGACATAGTCTTTTGAAGATTCCTATGTTTGTTCTCCACTATAAGTGTGCATTTTGAGCTAAATTCTTTTAAGGGTATAAATGCATCTTGCCTTTCTTTTGTCATGCTTTTTCTGATAAAGTATTAAGAACACAAGGGATTTCATCAATTATTGCTGATTTAGAGACAAAGAGTCCATTAGGATCAATCCCAGACTTTGGTTCTAGTAACACTATTCTTTCATCAAATAGGTTACTGAAGAAAGTGCCCACAATGGCAATGACAACAGAAAAGAAATTCTAATAAACTAGAACCATCAGCCTCTCTAAATTTTTCTCTATCCATCTATTGATTTATGAAGCCCAGTGCTTACTGCACCATTTTAACCTGAAGATCTGGTAGCTAATAATACTTTTGAAACAGCTGTTCATCTGTTAAATAAACACTCACCAGCCCTCTGATGGTTGCTGACTTACAACTTGTTTGTTTGTTTGTTTGTGTTTTTTTTTTTTCAGGAATGCTGCTCTGGTTCAATTTAATCATTTCATCAAATGAGAAATCATGTGTTTGTCAAATCAACCCCCTGTTATTAGGACAGTCTGAGCTTTCTTTTTAACTCCCTCAGTCTCAATCCATTCCTTCCCACCCTTTATAAACATACAGAATTTTCCCCAAACAATCTTATCAGTGATGCAATTAGTATTGATTTATCACTAGTGGCTTCTATTTCTTCCCATGACCCTTTAATTGCTCCAATTTGTGAGGAAACAAGCCATGGAAAATGACCATTATTCTTTGCATTCTTGGCCTGCAACTTTTACCAATGCCATGACCCTAAGCATTTTGGTTTAAATAACAATATATATTCAATTGCATTACTTAATTTTACTTTACACATCTCAGAGATCATCAGAAATTAAAATGAGAAAGAATCTCTGTGATCACTCTTTCATTTTACCAAAATCAAGGTCCAAAATAAATGTCTTACTCTAGATCTAGACACAGAACCAACACACAAGTTCAAGCCTTTCTAGTGAATATTTGATATTACCCTATATGCATGAATCAAATCAGAGAAAATGAGCAGACAGGGAAATACCCCCAATTTTTTAGTAAGAATATGGGAACTTGATTTAATTAAGCAAGACCTTGCTTCAGCCCCTCCTCCAAATGGGGTGGCAGGACAGGCTCTTAAAAGACTTCTCCCTTACCTCTCAGGAGGAAGGGAATCAATACTCAGTTTCAATGATCTTTCTCTTCTTCCTGATCCACAGATCTTAGCTCATATGCATTAGGGTTGTACTGGAATAGGCCTCCAACACTTTACCAAGTGACACTTTAGAAATCTCTCTGTCCTGCTTGTCCTGCTACCCCAATCCCACACCCCTCCAGGGATGGCTCCATCAGGAGAAGGGTGCAGAGATCAGATTCTGGGGACAAGTCCTGCCGAAAACTGTCTTCTTTCCAATAAAAAGTTGTTTCTGTAATCACCATGAAATAGAATTTAAAAACTTGAACTTTGGGTTATGATCCAATACCTGAAATTCCTTTCATTCCACAATTAAAGATAAGGTTTTCTGTGTAAACATAGCAGGAGTAAGTATTCTCCAGATCATTAATGCTCAGGAAGAGAAAAATGACTTGACATGGGTCATTTCTTAAAGCTGGCTTTGAAAAAAAATGAGGGAAATAAGAGGTCAAGAGTACTAAACACAGAGTGAACACAGGAAAAAGAAAACCTGAAAGGAGAGATTTTTCCCACTTTACCATCTGCCCTGAGTAGTTAACTGCTGTCAGGACTGATCCTTAGGTCTGACTTTTTAAAATCTGCTTTGACCACAAAGTCAATTGCTATAGGTATTCAAATGGACAAGGATGTCTTTGAATGACAACTACCCAGGTAGAATGAATGGAAAATACATCTTTAGAAATGAACATACTGGGTCAGGGATTTAGCTCAGCGGCATAGGTGCCTGTTTTGCAAGTACGCAGTCGCAAGTTGGATCCCCGGGACAAAGGAAAGAAAGAGGAAGGAAGGAAGGAAGGAAGGAAGGAAGGAAGGAAGGAAGAAAGAAAGAAAGAAAGAAAGAAAGAAAGAAAGAAAGAAAGAAAGAAAGAAAGAAAGAAAGAAAGAGGAAAGAAATGAACATACTGGGAAAGATTTCAAACATGTAATGTATTTGTGTTATTCAGTATTAGATTACCTAGTCATGATGGTACTTTATATTAATACAGCCCATTCAAACTGAAGAACTCAGCATGAAAAAGCAATCATAGACTTATAAAAACAAAACAAAACAAAACAGCAAAATCAGCTCCCTGAGCATTCAGCAGTGTCAGGTATATTACAAATCACAAAAAAATTAAAAAAGAAAAAATTAATACATACATTAAAGGAATTTTCATATTTGTATGGTTGTTGCCACAAATGGAAAAACAAAATTGAAGACAATGTTGAAGAAATGATAGGATGTATTCCTTTTATATTTTCTGGGAGTGGGGAAGCTAAGAAAGAGAAGAGGTTAAAAAATAAAAGGAGGGAGATTGTGCTCCCCGTTTATAGACTGCCTGGGTTAATGTGTAAGTGACAAGATTAATGGCTGCATAATAACTGCTTCTACTGTTTACTGTCTGGATAGTGGCCAGACACCTTCCTGCTCTGCCCACCAGTGACTTTGGTTTTGTAAGGAATGCAGTAAGTGGCTGAGTGGGTCTGTGTGCCACGTGGAAGCTTGTTAAAGATGCTGAAGCACCTCCAGGGAAACCTTGAGATGCTGGCTCCAACCAGGCTGGCATGCCTCCTTAACTTTGTGATAATAGTCTGATTTTCTTTCTCTCTTTCTCTCTCTCTCTCTTTTTTTTTTTTTTTTTTTTTTTTAGACAGGGTCTCTTTGTGTAGCCCAGGCTGGCCTCAAACTCACAGCAACCCTTCTGCCTCAGTCTCTTGAGGGTTGGGATTACTGGTATACTCCATCATACTCTGTGATTAACTGTGAATCTTCTGGGCAAACTGTGCCAAAACAGAGGCAGATTAGACCTAGCTAAATGACTCCAATGAGGAGAGAAAAGAAAAGAAAGAAGTCTCTCAGGATCCAGGTCACAGTCTTAAGTCTGTTCTGTCCATGCTGGATAACAGAAAGCAGTGTCCCTTTGCCTGTTGCATGCACTTCCTTGAAATGTGTTGGACTTTCATCTGCAGGCTTGCAGGGCTACTGGAAGACATCCTCCTCACTCTGTCCATCTTCTTGTTAAACTCTTGCCTTGCACTGCATAAGATGTGGAAACAGACCAAGACCTCCAGCACAAAGCACAGAAAATTTCCATGGAAAGGAACAGGAAGAGTTAAAAGCTCTCTTGCTGGTCGTGCCTCTCATGAACAGTCATGGTTGTGTGTACAAAAACAACAGTTGGGTAATTCTTTCTCATGTGCCTTGTCTAGTTTAGGTCATGAGGATTTTTCTGGATTACCTCAACCTTCATGGCTTTCCTCACTTGCTAGTGTATCAGGTTGAGATTTCTGGCATCCAACAAGAGCCTCCTAGGGCTGATACTGATCATCCTCACTTCCTTTCCATCACAACTTAGACTGCTTTGCTGTGAAATTCTATGATTTCTTCCAATTGGTGTGTCTCTTTTTATCCACTGCCTCTCAGTACAGCTTTAGAATTCTGAATACTAAACTCTGAAATCCAAAACGCTCCAAAATCTGAGGCTTTGATCACCAACACACTTCTACAAGTGGAAAGTTCCATATCTAAATTCATGATGAATTGCAGTCAAAATAACTTACCTTCAGGCTATGTGCATAAGGTAAAACATGCAAATAAATTTTGTATTTAGTCCCATCCCCAAGATATTTATACATTTGTAAATGTTCCCAAACCTGAAAAATCCAAAATCTAAACTACTATTGTAGACTAGCTTTTCAAACACTGTACTTTTCATTCATAATACTCCTTCCTGTAGTTATTAAACAACTATTTGTATAATAAATGAGTATGGTGGCTTTCTCCATTACTAAGTGATGACTTCCCTAAAGATAGGAATTGCACATGTGGTTTTCTTTGACATTTCTCCATAGTCTGCCTATAGTAGGTGCTTACAGTAATTGTCGAATTAATTTTTTTTTTTTGGTACCAGGGATTGAACTCACAACCTTGTGCTTGCCAGGCAGGCACTTATACTGCTGAGCTAAATCCCCATCCCAAGTTAAAATATTTTTAAAAAATGGATCTCCATCTTCAGCCTCTCCATCTGGGTGTGTTCTCATTAGTAATCATGTGAAGTAACAGGAGAGCTTAGTCATTCTTCTGTGAAGTACGAGGTATAGAAAGGAGCTTGAATAGAGGGACTCAGGACCTCATAGAAACAGTACTCAAAGGATAGGACTGAGGCCCCAGGGGCTCCTGCAGAAGTGGGTCTGGAGTAGGAGAGATGGAGAAGTAAGGAAAATCTCTCTCAGGAGACGCCATTATCAATCTTCAGAGGGAAAACAGAAGAGTGGCTAAGGCAGTCATGAAAAGCCAATGAAAGGAAAAGGAACCACAGAAACCAAAGCAAGAGAAAGTGCCCAAGCCAGGTAGTACAGTCAGTAATAACACCATCCTTCTTCCTGGATATACAGCCAACTACATTTCTCAGGCTCTCTTGCAATAAGGTGTGGCCATGAGTGAGACAGAGCTCTAGCTAAAGTAGAGTGAACAGAATGCTGTATGTCATTTCCAGAGTGGGCCCATGTGAACACACCACCTGTCTTCCTCCATGCTGCTTTCCCATCCAGAGGCTGGGTATCCATGGCCTAAATAATTTGGGAAGCCCAATATTGCAGAAGGTGGAGCAGCAACAGAAAAGGATCTCTGGTTCAAGGAGGATAGAATCCAGTCAATCGGGATGTTTATTTTAGACTTTATATCAACCAGAAAAAAAATCCATTTTGTTCAAGTTATGTACAATTAGTGGTGAGTTTATTACAGTATATATGATTACCTTAATTAGCACAGCATGAAGAGTCTGGGAGCATGGTCTGCATTTTTAAATAACCAAAGTAAGAAATATAAAAGAATTGAAAAACAGCTGGGAGAGAGAAGGGGATGGCAGATGGTATGCATGTATGGATGGTTTTTTAAGCCAGAAAACAAGAATAAAAAATATGAGATGCAATTTTTACATAAGGCCTATATACACTTTTGTGACCTGGCCAACCCATATCCACTGAGAGCTTATCAGCTCCAATCTACTCTGTGATTTTTGTCATGGTACTTAACCTTTCCTTGGCTTCTATTTATAGTCTCAAAAGAAAAATAGCAGTCAAATTTCTGTAAAAGGCTTTCCAAAATTCCAAGTTCCTTTTGTTGCCTTTTTTCTCTCTTTCTCGCCTAAATAATTTTTAATTGTTTAATGTGGGGAAATGCTTTATGGGAATTGCATTCCTTTCTGAGCCACTACCTGGGTCATTTAAAAATAAACAATAGACAAGGAAAAACATTAACTGCGGTGGGTGGGGGGCTCTATAGTAACAATATTTAGGGCTGGTCAAGGATCAGCTAAGATTACAAAAGGAGCTGGAAGATTTGTGACCATGCAGACCAAAATAATCAGCTTTCTTCATTTCTCCTACCCAAAAGGTATGCTACAAATAGACAATGCTTAATTAATTCTGGTCAGCTCTAGTATTACTAAAATATTCTCTGATGCTTATATAAGCCACAGGCCAATGAACCCATGTAGATACTAAAAGCTAAGCTTTGCAGAGACTCTGAAACTATTCAAGCAAAGAGAAAGTGTAAACAGGATTTACTGTAATTACTATTATATTTTTATTATGTTAAGCAGATAGATTTATCTCAAACATGAAAACTTAGCTTTTGAATCTTGGTCATAAAACTCTGCACACTTTTTTAGTTCTTGTAATATAGTGCCAGTAAGAGATTAGGCTAGAAAATACATCTACAAATAAGTAGCTATCATATAATTAGCAAGCACTTTCCTTCATATAAAATTCCATGCCAGTCTCTAATAGCAAACTATATATGCTCCCAGAACCTTTCATCTGAACTGCTCAAAGCATTTCTTGCTATTACCAATATTAATTCTCTCAAAATTCCTGTAAGTCAAGAAAACAGAATGCCCGTCTCTAAGGTAATTTGGCCATTGCTGAAGTTGGAGCCTTTCAGCCTCTATCCCTGGTAGCTGTGGAGTGGCACTCCTTCCCCAAGTTACCACCCCACCCAGCCTAAGGAAAAGAAGAAGGTATCCTATCAGGGCAGGATATTCTGGCTGAAGCCACATGGGAGGCAATGGGACAAAAAGGAAGTTCAGCCATCCCACTAAAACTTGACTGAAAATACTGGCTCTGATAGCTAAGCAAACTATCTTACCTCACTGAGCTTCCATTTGCTCATCTCTGATGAAGAACATAAGAGAATGCTATAGCCCTTGGCACACAATAGGTAGGTGGTTAATAAATATTTACTTAGGGGTATAAAGCATATCATCTTTCATATTCTCAATTTTATTGGGTCTTGGAAGCTAACCAGTGTGGTATCTGGCTAATCCTCAGTGGAGGATCTTCACAGGAACCCTGCCCATAGTAAGCATTCAAATGTTAGAGGAGTTGTTTCACTTGGAAGAAGCATATATACAATTCTCAGGCTTCCCAAGTCAAAATGAATTTTCCTAAGAACAGGTCCCATATTATCACATATAAATGCTAATCTCTGTGTATGAAAGAAAGATTTATTTAAGCACAATTATAGTCTTCTGTCTTTAGTATACCTGGGTTGATTTGCCAGATCCACTCAATTCTGCATTTTTAACCAAAGGACAATACTGTTATAGATTGTATCACTTTATTAATATCAAGTAAGTTATTAGGTATAGGAATTTGAATGTATTGAATTGTTCTTTATGGATTTCTTTGCACTACTTTTAGAAGGCAATGCTTTATCACTTTAAACTTTTTAAAAACTAAATTGTATACTCTGTATTTTAAGTATCATATTTTTGTTAGATTTTTCATAATGCTACCAACAGCAAAAAAGCTATAATGTCACTTAACAATATGGTATCAAAATGTATCTATTTTTCTACAAATGACTTAAGTTTATATTTCTTTATGTCAGAGTAGCACTCTATTATGTGCAAATATCACAAGTATTTTTATCCATTTATCTATTGTTGAACATATATGCCGCACCCACTCCCAGAGCTTCAAACTTTTTCACCGCTCTCATTTTGAGAACTATTATAAATTCTGCTGCTATAAATATTGGTATGCATGTATCACAAGCTTAAATATCACAGTATCTCTTTTGTGAGAAACCCAGAATATAAAAAACAAAATAAAAGTTAGATAATAGGAAGTAGGGAGATCATTCTCAAATGGGAAGTGCATCAAGAGATGGAAGGAAGTGGGAGATAAAAAGAAAAGATGTAGCCAGGAGGGAAGGGAAGGGAAGGGGAAGTAAAAATAATTAAAATGTGCTATAGGGCCGGAGATATAAGTGCCTGCCGGGTAAGTGTAAGGTCCTGAGTTTGATTCTCAGTACAAAAAAAATAGAAGAATAGAATAGAATAGAATAGAATAGAATAGAATAGAATAGAATAGAATAGAATAGAATCTATACAAGTACCAACTCCTTATGAGGAATAGTCATAAGAAGTCCCAATTTTCTGGATTTGAAAAGGAAACATAAATTATAAATTTATTTGCTGACCCAAATATATTATGATAATAACATATTACATATGCAGAACTTGAAGAATAACTTGGCAATCCAAAATACTATAATATTTAAAATGTAAGAACAGGATGGGAGAAGGAAAATTTCTAAGCAGGCAAAATAGATATTAAAATTTAAAATTTATGTCTGGTCGTTATGAATTTCATTGATAAGAGATCTTTTGGAATACCATTCAGAGCTAAGTTATCTTTACTTTGTCTGCAATTTAGCAAGTTTTTAATTTGATTTTTCTTGTTGTCAGTAAATGAAAAGCAACAAGTCAGAAGTCTGTAAACATCAGAGGAAAAAACAGTTCTTAAAGCTGTGAACCTGTAACCAATAACCAAGTGCTTTTTGAGTGTCAATTTATTTATTTATTTTTATTTATTTATTTATTTTTTATCAGTACCAGGGATCAAACTCATGACCATGCACTTGCAAGGCAGGCACTTATGCCTGCTGAACTAAATTCCCAGTCCCTTGAGGGTCAATCATTTATCTGGTACTTGAGCAGATATTTAGGGGAAAAAATGTAATAGTTATTGTCTTTGCCTCCCGAAGTTCACAATTAGAAAAGAGCAATACACAGGATGCAATTAGACAATAAATAAATTATGTGCTAATAGCCACAAGAACTAGAAAAAATTCACAGAAGGGCAAATCAACACGGAAGATAGTATGTACGATTTTGTAATACTACATCTTTTGAAAAATTATAAACTAGCTCAAATTTTTGTCTTAAAAAATTAAAGCTAAGTATTCATTACCTTTATGTCTAATATAATTTTCAATCACGAATTTATGACTTAATTTTTAATAATAGCTGTATATAATAATGGTTTTTGCCTCACAAAATGTATAAAAATTGAACAACTGATTTTAAAAGAATTAACACACGAAAGATCCAACATACCACATGTGCCCCTGATTCCTAAGATCTAGCCTGATCTCTCACCTTGATTTCAGGACCAAACTAATACTTCAGGTTGTTCCATCTGTAAAGCGTCTTTCCATTCACTTGCAACTAAAGAATTTTGTCTAAAGAGGTCCCTGAGAGCTAGATTGGACAGGAGAGGCTTCATCTAAGAGGTAGGGCTGAAACTCTCTGCTCTGAAGGCAAGTTGTCTAACCTATTTAGCTTCATTTAAAATAAAAACAAAAATTGTACCTCCCACTTTGGGAAATGGAATGTTCAGCTATCAGCCATGCCATGCCCCGTCCCTTTAAATGTTTTCCCAGACGAAGTATAATCAGCAGTTTCCAGTGCTACAGGAGCTGGGAGGATGTTAGCAGCTCACAGCCGCCTGCTCCCTGGAGCCCCCACATCATTTTGTGAAACCGCACAGGGAGGAGCCCAGGCTTGGCCCTGGAGAGGAAGTGGCTGCAGTAATACCAGATGTGCCATTCACACAACAGCTGGTGGAGGGGCTGCATCTCCCAGGCTGAGGAATGGCCTCGGAGAACAGTCCCGGAAGTTTGCACTTCCCACAATCCCGGAGAACCCAAGCTGTGTGCTGAGGCCACAAGGGATCGATCCTACACAGAGCATTATTCAGGTCAGGCTCTCCCTCTTACCACCCTTGTTTTCTTACACCGGTGTTTGGAAAACCTGCTCAGAGAGTTATTCCAAGTACTTTTCCAAGCATCTAATCTGTATTTGATAATATCTCAGAAGAGGAAACGTTGTTTGTTACAGTAGATAGGGGTGGTAATAAATGGCCAGGAGAACAGGAAAGCCTGCAACTGAAGTCCACTATTCCACGGGAAGGCCGAGGTAGGGGATGAAGTGAAGAGGAGAGGGGAGGTGGACGGTGAGAGGACTGGAAGTGGGGGAATAGCAGGGAAATTAAATATGCAGTTTATATCTTGTTTAATGTATGTTTTTTCAGAACAGGGAGAGTGAGCTGGATCTCAGTCCTATACCCAAAGTTGTTCAACTTTGAAACTTTTGTAATTGGACCTCATTAATAAATTCCTCAGAGTTCTAGGAGGCACTGAAGAGGTAAAATAAGGGTTCAGAGAGATGAGAGCAACAGGAGGTTGTAAGATCCCAGATCATGCGTTAATTCCTCTTAATCAGCTTGGAGAAATTCCCAGGACTCCCTGAGCCACCAGGGGAAGATTTTTCTTCATTTAGTTCTCTCTTCCTTTTTAACCCCTGTTTTCAACACGGCAACAACGTAGTGCCCCACAGGTTAGGAACTAAAGCTCTTCTCACCTGAAAACTCTCACTGTTTGCTACTAGGTGTGATTCCAGCAGCTTGGGGGAGGAACAGGCTGCTGCCTCCCAGCCTCCTGTCTCACTTTGCCATCTACCACTACACTCAATCCTAGAGCTTCAAACTTTTTTACCCCTCTCATTTTGAGAACTTCAAACTGAGAACTCAGTTTGATCCCAGATCCATACATAATCCCAGACAGTTGGCACAACATTATTTCTAGGTGTATTTATAAGGATGTTTTTGGAAGAGACTGGCATTTGAATTGGTGGGTTGAGTACTTGGGGGTCATCCTCACCAATATGGACTGGCATTTTCCAATCCCCTGAGGGCCACTAGAACAAAAAGAAAAAAAGAAGTCATTCTCTCTGCTTGAGGCTGGAAATTTCTCTTCACCCTCACACATTAGCCTGGGACTTAAACTAGTGGTCCCTCACATTTCTGAGGCCTTTGGAATTCAACTGGAGCTATACCACTGCTTTACTGTCTCCCCAGCTTATACCGGCAAATAATAGAACTTTTCAGTCTCCATGATTGTGGGAACCAATTTGCATAATATATCTGTACATATCCTATTAGTTGTGTTTCTTTGGAGATTTTTGACCTTAAACCAAGAGCAGCATTAACTGGTCCCCTTCAAATTTTTAATGGTTAGTAATTAATGGCAAGATTCATTGGGTATCTCTACTGGCAAGATCACTTGCTTCATACTGTACTTTATTGTTCTTCTTTAGTAGAGGTAAATGTGAGCTTAAAACACTCAAAAATCCTAGGAAAAATAAGAAACCTAGGCTTTAGTGATGCCAAACTGGGAAACTAACCTCTGACTAAGAAAGAATAAGTGTCCAACAGAGGATTTTGCCAGGACTCCAGATAGCTCATTCTCAGAAGTCTTTAACTGGCATACTGAGCTCCTTCCTTCCATGAGCATTTCAATGAGAAGAGTCATCTAGCAAGACTTCATGGCATGAAAGGGACTTTACAGTTCAATGTTTATCCCAAAAGTTATCAACCTCCATCTGCACAGACCTCAAGATTACTAGTCATCATCCTGAAACTCACTTCAGGTCAAGGGCAAAGTCTCTTCATTTTTCACTTCATTATTAAGTTTGAACTACAGAGGAAAGGAGGTAGAGAAGGAGGCACAAAGGAGATAAGATCAACTTACCAGACATAATGGAACTCAAAGAAGTAGTCATCATAGACTGCAGTTTCCTTCTGTATCCACCCACCCATGCTCACACCCACATCCCAAGTTCAGTGTCAATAAGGACAAAGAGGAAAGTCAGGCAATCATTCACTGTTGGCGTAAGTCTAGTAAGTTCTCAATGCATAGTTTTAGAGATATATTTGATAGCATCTAGGAAAGTTAGAAAATGTCCATACATTGTGACCCAGAAATTCTACTATGTCACATGAAACATATTACATAGATATAAAGGCACACAATGACACATGTACAAAGATGGTTTTTTTATTTGCAACTTAAAAGAAACAAAAAAGCTTTCATATATAGACCAGTGCATTAATTTTTTTAGAGTTGGGGGGTATAACTAGACATTAGTAAACATATGATTCTAGGTAAGAAAAAAGGTAGACTTTTATTTTTTAAATTAAATTATTTTTCTGCAAAATAGTCCAAATTTTTCTTAATTATTTTACCAAGTCTACTTCATTTTTTAAACATTCATTTTTAAACAAATTATAATTCTGCCATACCTGTTATTTACTAACTCATTTGTTGTACCAAGAATGTAGTCTTTCTCCCAAAACAAACTTGCTTAATAAGTTCTGATAAACCAATCCTTTGAATTGAGAGAAAATTTCAATAAATGGAAAAGTTAGGAATCAGAATAATTGAAGGCAAAATGTTACCTATGGAAGGACTCTCTCTTGGTGACACAGTTAGAAAGTGTTGAAAGAGATGGTTTGCAAGTCAGCAAAGTGGAGTTTTTGAACTAAGTGGTCACTAATTTCACTCTGCTTCTAACCGGTCAGGCTGACCAAGGTGGAGTAGGGATAAGGTCAACAAGGAAGGTTGGTGGACTCAAGAGCACTTGCTACTTTGACACGAGTTGGCTCAGCTCTCTGCATTGTACTTACCTTGGGAAAGAGTTAAGAAAGTTTCTAAAACCTGCCCCTCCAACTACCTGTCATTCTGGAAAAGGGGACAGTGACTATGGAGACAGTGAAATATCAGTTTTATCCAGGGTGAAGTAGAAGGGAAGGATGAATAAACAGAGGACAGAGGACTATTAGGGTACTGAAAGTACTCTGTGTGATAGTGTAGTGTTGGATACATATTATATACTGTATTTATCCAAACCCATAAAATATGCAACATCAAGAATGAACCTTTATGTCAATTATGGTGTTTCAGCGGTGATGATGAGTCGATGCAGGATTGTAACAAATGTACACTCTGGCAGGGGACGTTGATAATGGAAGAGACTATGTACCTATAGGACCAGGTGACATATGGGAAATCTCTTTATCTTCCTCTTTACCCAAAAATCATCTTAGGGGCCAACAGATCCTGCTTAATGAATGCTTATTACATGCTACATTTAAAAAGAAAAATTCCTACCTGACCCAGGCATTGATCTGGCATCCTAGGGAGGGAGGTGAGTATTGTCCACTCCTGTCTTACCTGCTACTTACACTTGAAAGACTTTTCTACCTCCTTAAAGTCTGGCAAGATTCTATAGAAATTTCACTGTTAAATAATTAGGGATGGTGGAGCTATCTTGTATTCCATATATATTTATAAAATGCAATTTTATAAAACTATCTCTACATTTCCTCTAATAAAAATAATATGAATAGAGTGAACTGTGCAATATTACTTAGTTAAGTCTCTGATACCAATTATAAACCAGTTGTGTGCTCAAGTCTCTCAACTGCCATGGGTTGGCTAAACTGGGTCTTCACCCTACTTCTGACCCAATCCCTTGCCTTAGTTTCCTGGCCTTCATTCCTCATCTTCCTCTGCCTTTGACTTTATATCTCTCCCTACCCTACCATACTTATCTCAGTAGAAGCCCATGCCAGTACCTCCACCAACTCTGTCCCTTCTCTGTTTCTACAGGAAAACCCAACCTCACTCAACATTTAATGAGGTTGGTGATTCTGTAGGGGGTGGTGAGAAGGCAAGGTCAGGTTCCACCCTCTGCTCCTGCTCCCAACAACTTACCACTTTCATTCTTTGGGAAGTATAGTCCACGTTCTCCCACTGTTTCCCTTCAGCCCCTCAGGAACTCTGATGAATCTATCGCTCCATCCCAGAAGATTCATCGCCCTGTAACATCCTTTAGTTTATCACTGATCTTCTCAAAGCCTAGCACTCTTGGGTGCTCACTACCTACCTCATTTATAGACTCTACAGACTGAGTGGCTTTTACATTCAGATGAGCTACCTACTTAGGTTCTGTAAACTACTGGCCAACCACACCCTCACAAAGCCTTGTCATATGACCTGCTGTCAGGCCAAGATCTATCTCTTCATGATCCCAGCCTTCCAGACTGACAAAAGCAACTGGTTTTACAACAAACTAAGGGAAGAGACGAAGAGATGTCTCAAGATTTATAATGTCTAGTTTGGCATGGCTCAAATTTACTGGTCCACAATTCTTTGAGCTGATATCTATATATAAAGTATGGTTAATACTGAGGATCTCTTCTGGACTAAGCCATACTACAAACATTGTCTTATTTAACTTTCATAACAAGTACCTAAGAGTTTTAACAGACAAGGAAACTAAAGCTTAGAGAGGCTTAGATATTTAATCCACTAGCCCAATAGACTGGAAGGTTAAGTTAAACATCAAAGCAATAAAGTCTCAACATAGCAAATATGACAAATGTTTCATATTTTTTTTTCTAAAACTAGAATTTCTTAATCCTGGTGACCAAACTTGAATCCATTTAAACAAAGGAAGAAGACTCACATCAACCAGCTGACATCTGGTTTAAATGGATTCAAGAGTCCAGAGAAATAACCTGGCTCTCAAGGATTAATCTTCTCAGTATTCTCTTAGGCATGAAAGGTCCTTGTTTCCCTCAGCTCCCACCCATTTCTAACCCTGCACGTAGTGTGAGAACAGCTTTCAACTTTACAAAGCCTCTGTAGAAATTTTCTGTCTCTCTTACATTTACATAACAGGGCTGCATATCTGATTAATTTGATGATCTCCAGCCAATCTGATATTAGAGCCACAATTTGTGGTAAAATCTTACTTAATACAATTCAAAGAGCTTCTTATATTCAGTTTAAAAAATCCAACAATAATTTCTTTTACAGCTAAACCATGAAATGAGAAACAGCATTGATTTGGTAGATTCCCAGACAAAGAAGAGCCCATGAGCCTGGTGGTCTTGTAATACTGATCTGCTAGGACTGGAAGATGAAGACATCCTTGGTCACCTCATCTCCCTTGTAGCCCACGGATAATAAAGAGAGTTTTGTCAACCAAACCTTTCACCTATTCCTGGAGCTCAGGGGGATGACAATGCAGTCAGCCAACATTCTGGACAAATACTCCCCATGGAAATTTCTGCTGATTGAACTCATCTCTCCTTGCTTGTTCTGAAGCAGGATCAGAGCTCGGCCTGCTGACTGTGTGGCTTTCCCAGAAGATTTGGAAATATGCTTGATGTGGGTATGGGATGAGGGCAGGGAAATTCTTGTGGCCTAGGGGCAGAGGCAGGTTCCAAACACAATATTAGGGTTTGGCAAAGCCCATGAACATCATGCCAAGACCTTTTCCCTCCACTTTTAGGTCCATATGGGTTTCAAAGGGAACTTGGTCCTCATTTTAAGAGTGAGTGCACATTACTGTGTGCAGAGATGGTAGCACTGGGGACCGGTACCTAGAGTGACTCACCTTTTTTTTCTTACCCAATTTCTATCTGTTTGTTGGAATCTGGTCATTTCCACCAAGACTTCTCCATCAAAGCCAGCCCCCAATAACTACTAGTCTGTGACAACATAACATTCATTCTACTAAGGTGGCTCATGACTTGCAGGCTTATGGCATCTTTTGAATGTTTTATGGGTATACACACAAACCATGTACATGCACACATACACGTAAATACACATAACTTACAACTTCTCACGCATTTGCTAAAAACTGCTTACCAGGAACCTAGTACTGTCCAGTGATGTGGTTGGCACTGGGGATACAGTGGAGAACAAGATTAGCAAGGTCTTGACCCTCTCAGACCTCACAAGGGGAACCGTGTGTCTCAATGGTTATACTTGTGGGATTTTAATTTATAGAGGTGACTAAGTGATGACAGGGAAAGGCTAATACCACTGAAAGGAGAGGTTCATTACTTACATTTCCTGAGAAAAAAGGACCATGTCATGCCATCCAGGGCCACGTGGGGAAGCATCAGATATGATTAGAAGCCAGAAGCAGGAGTGAGAAGCGCAAAGCTTGGGCAGTAGAATTTATTGGGGTTTCTTCAGGAAAAGCCAGGAAGGGCAGAGTAAATAGTTTAGAAATGGCTAATTTGAGTTTGGGCCCTGGGAGTGGGTTTTGCTGTCTAATTCCTGGTCCTTGGATGAGACAGGGCTAGAGAAATACTGGTATAGTATGTGAGAGTTAAAGGGGCTACTAAGAGCATAAATGTGGTTGGTCTATCTTTTTATTTTGCTATGAAGAGTGGACCTTTTGTTATCTTCCAGAATTGTCCAGCTCTGGGATAGTCAGATTCTTTTTGAAAAACAAGTTTTGTAATATGTCAAAAAGACATAAAATATGTGGGGGCATAATTAACACTTTTTACACATTAAGGTTAGGGATAAGCAACAAAAACTACTCCAGATATTTCAATCCAGAAGACAGTTAGCATAGAGATTATTAGAAGGGCAGAAGAGGAAGTGGAGCCCTGACTAGACTATTTATGTCAAGGGCAAAAAGCTGAGCTTTGACATACAAAGAAAGATGCTGCTACTAATACTGTGATCCTTCATACCCATCTTCCACTCACAAAGCTCAAGACAAAATGCAGGATGTGCATCTACCATGGTTGAATCTAATACTTGTAGAGCTTTGCCTCCAGCAAAAGAATTTTTTACATGTTTTCTGAGTTTCAGAAAGGAACAGAGGAAAGGACACATATTCCCACAGATTTCTGTGCTCCAGACAGCATAGCACACCTTAGAGACATGTGCTAAACACACAAGACTAGACTGACTCTCTGTCTTGCACTTGATCGATAGTTTTTTAGACCAGACAATCATCATGGCTGATCTTTCTTTCCTAGGTTGGACTGATCTGCAATTCCCACATTTTTTTTCTCAGTTGAAAAGTCTCTATTCGCCCTGAGGATATAGCTAAAGCATTGACTTCTCTACAACAAAACTTTTTCTTCACCTCGCTAAGAACTGGCCACTCCCTCCTTGGGCCCCAGACCCACATGGGAGCAGTGGTGCACCTTTGTTATAGTACCTGCCATACGTCTTTGCTCTTAACACTGATGTTTCTCTGCCTAACTGTAAGCTGCTTAGGGTTAGTCCAGGCACATTGTGTACACAGAATGCAAGATTACTGGATGTGCAAAGCCAGGGCTATTATCACAGATCTAATACACAGGCAAGGATTCCAGGGGAACCCAGGGCACTCAGAAAAGAATCAAGTAGACAAATTCTATTTTAATCAAGGCTGAAATTTTAGCCAGTGTTAGTGCACCTTAGCTCTGGTATTGTTTGGGGCAAGACTGTAGCAAATGATTGAATAAGGTAACCTGAGCAGAGAGTAGGAAACAGAAACAAATATAATATCTTTGCTGTCACACAGAGATACTAGTTTCTGATGAAACTAAAAGAGATATAGCTCACGTGAGAAAAATGAATAGAAAGGAATACACCAACCAGCATAATAGGAAGGCCTTAGCACTGGCTCAAGACATAGCTAGATCCAGTCTATACCTTACAACATCAGGGATCTGTTATTTTCCTCTGTGAGACATGTCCTCAAATGGACTCTTTCCATGTGACAGCAAAGGTGATTATCATAACTCTTAACTTGTGTTGTACCCATTTGGCAACCTCTGTAGAAATAGCGTCTCAATACTTTCAGTAAAATCTTTCGGCACTCTGACTTGGCCCAATTTAGTCCTAACTACCCTCCATCCAAAGCCAGAAGAATAGAAAATTCAGGCTTCTACCCACATGTGTTGTGATCACTCCTGAAGCCTGGTGGGTTCTGAGGGTCAGATCAATCCTAAAATCCTGTGGCTGAGTGTGTTAGGAAAATACAGGTGATGGCGCGGGGGAGTAGAGAATGAGTAGTGGGAGGAAGGACACCAGATGCTCCCACAGTGGACATCTAGTGCTCTGCTGTTTCCAAAGCCTCAGTTTTCACTTCGAATGAGACTTTAAATCCTTTAAAAGCAACAGCAAAACACCAGCTATCTTCATGGCAGTTCTTGGATGAACTGCCCAGGGAGATTTGTACAAATGGGAAAAAATTGACATCATTTCTAAGTTTCAGTCAAGATTGGAGAAAGAAAGAAAAAGCCCATCAGTTTCAGATCTTGAGCAGTAAGACCAGAGTGAGAGGGAAGGGAGAAAACGCTTTGGGATGTAAATGTAGTGAACAGCAGAGCATAATTAAAAGGAAGCGCTTCCTCTCGTTTGTCAGTCGGGCCTGTGAGGAACAAGAGGAGTACCTTCTCTGGAGCCTCAGCTGCTCGCTGCCTTTCCAGCTACCTCCTTGGGAAGAATGAGGCCTTAACAACCAGCATGGGGTCAAGGATGGCCTCCACCCAAGTCCAAACAGTGCCCCCATTGAGGGACCTCAGGGGCAGCCCTGGATGCCTCTCCCTTCTCCTGCTCCCCTCAATGGGCCATTTGTGGGACTAACAAGGACTGGGAGACATGCTGCCCATCTCCTTCTGGGCCTCAGCAGCTGCAGGATTCCTCAGAATCTCCTCAGGACCCCTGCACGTCCTTGCAAAAACACCAGCAGGAGAGATGCCGGATTCAAAAAAGGGTCTCCAGAGGCCTCCTGGAAAAGAGAAAAAAATTACTTCTCAGTGCTCTTCTCCCTCTCAGGCCTTTCCCTCATATTCTGGGGTAGGAACACCCCACTCCAAATGTGCAGTATTTGATATCTTGCCTTCTCACGGCTCAGATGCCCTGCCTGCCTGCTCCACCCTCCTTGCTGGCTGGGAGAGAAGGGAAAGGAAGAATGATCTTTCTCTAAGGCTGAGAGTTTATGATTGTAGCCATATCTAAACATTTTGTCTTCAGTGCTCACTTCCTCTGCTGAAATAAAGTGACTAGAAGTAGAAAGTGGCAGCCAAACATATTCTCATAGACACCAGGATTACAGCTCTCACGGAAGAACAGGAGGCAATAATGCACTCTATTTCTCTTTTGCTCATTAAGTAACAGTTTCTATTGTCCCAAGAAAACAGACCATTTTCTTTCTTTTTCTTTCTTTCTTTTAGAATTCTGTATTGTCACTACCCTTTTTTCTGTTTTGCTTTTTTTCTTCTGTTTAAATAAAATTTAAAAATGTATAATTGCTATTGTAAAAAAAGAGGGAATAGGAAGTGCTATAAAAGATATAGTTGCATGTATGTTTAGGTGTGTGGTATTGATAACCATATTTCTAGGTTCTTGTTGAATTGTTGAACAGATCTGTTTGCACTCTCACTGCTTGAGTGTCCACTTTGTGTGCTTTAATCTTGTAACTTGAAAAACTATTTCTAAAAGAACAATATGTAATTTATCAACTAGTGATTTCTTATTGTTTATCTTCTTTTCTTGAAATTCTGTAATATTTCTATCCTTTTTCTGTTTTTTTTTTCTCTTAAGAAGAAAAGAAAACAGACAAACAGACTGTCCAGGTGAAGAAAAATCATCCTTGAATTTCTACTTCTTTAAGATACAGAGGTTTCCTTATGTGCTGTCTTTAAATGCTGCAATTTTAAATCCTGCCCAAACCTCTCTCCCTTCAGGAGATTGTAATTGTGCATGCAAATCTCACATTCTGTGAATATTCCCACTGTTTGTAGGATAAAACAAATGTAGTGTGCATGAATAGGTGGAAATTTGCAGAAGTGTAAATATTCCTGGATTCCAGACATTGAGCCTTACATGTGGCTAATAGTAGGGTGTTGTGTTGTTGTCCCTGTCTACCTCAGACTAACAGCTTGGATAGAAAGGAGATGGGAAATCTTCAGAGATGACCTCTGCCTGCTTTTTGATACCCTCTGAAAGTAGATCTGGTACAATTTTGTACTTGGTTCCCTCCATGACTTCCTTACCAAAATGTTGATATCTAGCCTCATTCTTCAAGGTAGAGGGATCTTCAGCTCCCATGCCAGCCCATTAGACTTTTGTACAAATCTCATTTATTAGAGAATTATTCCTTGCATCAAATCCTCAGTGATTTCTCTCAAATAGCCAGATGTTTTATCCCAATGCTGTACATTCTAATTCAGTGAAATGCTCTTAAGAGTAAAAATTTTTGCCAGACGTATAGCTTAGCAGCACAAGTGCCTACCCAGCAAGTACAAGGTCATGAGTTCAATCCTCAGTACAAAAAATATATAAATAAATAAGAAAATTTTAAAAATATTTCACACAGAAATCATTCATGCCTCCTCTAGAACAGTTCCTTTTTTTTTTTTTAGCTAAATCATATCTCCATTCAACTGATTTTTTTAACCTAAGATCTAATATTTCTTAGCTTTATCCTCCCAATGTCAATCCATTGATCTAACATGTGGTATTCTTACAAAGTTTGACTTAATTTGTAGACTTCCAAATGTATATAGTCTACCAACACTTGACCATATCTTCTCTACTTTCAAACTGTTAACAAAAGTGAAGGTAAAATTAAGAAGCTCATTTAAAAAGACCTGAAACCCAGTGTCAGAGATGTCACGATGTCATGTTCATAACTATTGTGTTCGGTACAGCAAAAACCAATGCTGGACACTGGAGAGTTCAACCTTTGCTGGCCAACGGCCATCTCACAGAAAAGAATAGGTTATTGTCAAGCATAAGGGAGTATTTTTATGGTTTTCCTAATCTGGCATTTGATACAGGTGTTCAGTATTTTTTCTTGTACCCTGCACACAGATTGCTGTGAGTGAAGAAGTCACAGCTTTTTACACTATCAAATGCATTAGATAATAGGGTTCTTCCCTTTAGAGATGACTTTTACTAAAACAATATTTTTACCAAAATTCTATATACTTCTTTCTGTGACAGATTCCTAAATCAAAACCCTATACAATTAACTTCACAATTAAATCTTCTTCAATACATTAACCATGTGTTTTCCTAGGATGCTCTAAATACTACCCAAAGAGGTTCTATGTTTCTTGGGGGCAATAAAGCCCTTCTGTAAATTATTTGCAGAAACTAGTTTGAATTCGATATTCAAGTTCTTGCAAAACAGATTTGAATATTAAGTCAAAGCAGCTCCTAAAGCAGAGGCCTCCCAGTTTGAAGACAGAAACCCCCTTTGGCAAAGTCATGTGAAAAATGCAAGCATGTCTCAAACTGATGCTTTTCTTAAGCCTTTCCCCAGCTTCATAACTAACAGAGGTTGAGTGTAAGCTGAAAAATGGATTGAATAATAACATGAGAGTAAGTGTTGCTTATTTGGAATTTCAAATGGAAAATAATGTTACTTAAAAAGTCATAGTAAGATCAGGTTTTCAACCAATCAAAATATGAGATAAATGATGACAATTCTATTATTTTTGGAGTTCAAGTCCACTACAGTATTTCCTATAAGATCCTAGTACAATAATAAATAGAATCATACTTAACTTTGCCACATTTCAACCTTACGAAGATACTTTCTGAACTGGGTGTAGTGGCACTTGTTTGTAGCACCAACTACTGAGAGACTGAGGCAAAAGGACTGCTTAAGCTCAGGAATTTGAGGCCAGCACGGATACTCTAGCAAGACCTTGTCTCAAACAAAAGTGAAAACAAAAACAAAACAAGAGAACCTTTCCAGAAAGAACCTTTCTTTCCAAAGCCTATTCAAGTATAACATACTCTTCTCAATCATTTTGAAGGAACTATTCTAATGAAATATTACTTCCCTCTTCCTCTTTCACTTCTACCTGTGCAAGATGTCACGTGTATGATAGGAGGGAAGTAACACAGTATTTTTAAAGATTTTAGCAAGCAAAACAAAAAGTATGACATAAATGTACAAAATAACAGAAGTATTTTAGAAATCAAAGTTCATCTATACGATGGAACAGCATTCAATTCTTTAAGATTATTCTGCCATCTCTACAAGGAGAAGCCTCCAAGTAGATATTTGTAGCTTCTTTCAATGGTGGGTAAATCACTTAGGTAGTGGTAGAGAAAATCAAGAACCAAAGCTGTATACAGAATGAGACCTCTGCTCCACAAAGAGTCTAGAGGAAAGCACACCAGATTATCAACTGGGATTATAGGAGTATGGGTGATGGCAATCTTATTGTTGGAGCTTTCTTATGCTTCTCAAGGCTTTTGGGTAATCACTGCTTTTATGAAAATGGGAACCATTGGGATTTCCTTAGGTGGACACCTGCCTGGAAGACGCAACACTGAGTTTGGGCTGGCATTTTCTCTTATCCCAGCAAAGAAATATTTTATTCTACAGACTCAGTTCCAACATCACCCATAGAGGCCTCTACACCCACCTAAGCTCACATCCCACTGTGAGCTCCCTGTTTCCTCCACCTTCATCTTTAACATCCTGTACAGTCCTTTTACAGTCCTCCTCACATCTGCACTGTGGGATCTCAGCAAGAGCAAAACAGCACCCTCATACTGAAGAGAGTTTAATACAGAGATTCTTCACCAAGAAGCAGAATTTAAGGAAATCACAAAAGATAATGCATAACCAAGAGCAAGTATGAGTAGGTCTGTTAGTACTAAGAAGATAAAAAGGAGGAGTAGTTCCCAGAGCCTGGGAAAAGAAGGAAAGGAATCTTTGACAGGAGTTTCAGCCTTCAGTAGAGAGATGCAACCACCCTAGAGTGAACCCCCAGGGAAGGAACCCTGGGAACTTTGCCTTCCTTCCTCCTTCCAGCTGGAAACCAGGGAGCAAGGAGCCTTTTGATGTAGTCTACTCGGGCAACCTCAAGGCAAGAAAGCAGGAGAAGGGTAGTAAGTGGACCTGGAGGGCAAACCAAAGATCCAGTATAATAACACACTATGAGTATTGACTGACAGATATAGCCTAAGCGTCTGTGGCCCAAGGCTTTCTCCTTCCTTTAATATTGCAAAACATGTAGCACTCAATCTTGTGTACCATGTGCTACAGAAATCAGATTTCTCTCTGTCTTTCTTTCTTTCCAAAGAGTTTGGGGCTGAGGCCTCCTGAGCCCCTCCTTGCTGCCTTCTGCTTAGTTCTAACATTTTCTATCCCCTCTGGCTTCCCCTCTTCCACATATCAGTCTTATAACTGACAAAATAAGGAACAACTTGAAACCCTTTATTAGACAACTCTTTCATAGATACTTATTAGCCAATTCTCCACCATGAGGAATTTCTCCATTATGCTCACCATCATCTTCTGAGAATCACATCCTCTGCAAGGCTTTCCATATCTTCCTCTGATGTAAATCCTCTAGAATCCTAAATTCTGTTACATTTCTTCTTTGTCTAAACCTTAGGATATTTTAATATTTGAGTACAAAAGTTTTTTCTTAAACATCAAAATGACAAACTTTGTAAATAAAGTTGTATTTGAATCACGGTCAAAATTAGGATGAGGAAATTGAGGCAAAGGCATACTCTTGTAGGATCAGATCCTCTCTGCTTAAAATGTTTGCACTTTGCTCATAATAAACTTCTTTCATTAATATTGATTTTTAAAATACTATATAATACATTTATTTTTATTAGTAAGATTCTTGCCACCTCTAATTTTGCATCCAAGGCAAAGTACCTCATTTGAATGACCTAGTTCTGACTAGACCAGTTGTGGGGGATTAAAAGAAAAAAACTCATCTTTCCACATTAAATATGCCAGTTAAGGTGTTCTTCCACATCAAAACCAGAACTTGCCTTCAAATTCCTGCCAATTTTGAGAAATTTTTTTTTATTACCCTTCCTTCATTGGGCAGTGAGCTCCTTTAGGAGAGAATATGATGCCTTATCTGTGTCTGTATTCGTAGTGTCTAGGCTTAGCAGATGAATTCTAAATATTTACAGAACACAAGCATCTAGTACAAAGCTTTGTAAGTTTAGTCTGTGAATTGTTGAATCCATTTGGAGCTTTTCTTTTATGTAAAAATCCAGAGTCTTAGAAAACCAACTGGTAAAAATCTGAGAGATCATTTAGTCTAATCTTTTCATTTTACCTGTCAGGCAACTAAAGCTCATGTCCAGTTGTTCAGGATTTATCCAAACTAATTAATATTTCCTACTTTCAAGATGCCATGCAAATAATTTTGATAATATTCCAGTGGGAAGAACAGGGCAAAATTCTCCCAGGGGTTCAAAAGCTCCTACATTAATATAATACTATTATTTCTCCCAACAGAAATCTCAGAATATGAAAAGGGGGCTCATTATATGAGCACACTCAGAAAAAACTAAGTGAGAAATTACTGATATCCAGCCCAATAATAGCTTCTGTTACAGTTATATGTAAAAAAAAAAAATTAACATCGAAAAGCTGGACTTTTAAACCAAAGCCAAAAAACATATTTGCTCAAAGTAAAGGTATGTGTGGAAAGTTTACACAGAAGGCCAATGATGATAAGGAAAGCCTTCTTCTTTACAGTGAACTCATTGTGGCAAGCTTGCAAAGACCCAGCAAGCTGACAAGAGTTCCTTCACCTCTGCACCCAGGAGAGCTTGGCCAAAGGACACCTAGGGTGACATGCCTTAAACAGTCAGCATTAATCTCAATATCCCGGAATAGCCCAAAGAACCTGTCCAACCTGTCTGCCTTTTCAAAAACGTCTTTGGAATGCTTTGTCCAGCTCTGCATGGTTTACACTGGACTGTGTTTGCTTGGTGACCTGATCTTCATCCACAGTAACATCCCCAAAGATTTACTAACCCCTAGATTTGTCCTGTGGATGGCACCAATATTAGATCCAATTAGAAATAATGATTCAAAGCAGATGAGGTATGTATTGACATACATGACCTGGCTGTGCACAATAAATCCATTTCTTTCTTACAATGTCCCCCAGCAGAAAAAAAAGATCAAACTGACCTTAAAGAAGAAACCTCCTTTTCTGATGAGTTACCATGGCAACACAAATCCTCTCTCCCCAGGGCACCTGCCCACCCATTGCCACCTGCCAGCTGGTAGCAAGAGCAGACCAGCAGCCTCAGTTCCTAGTCACTGGGCTCATTTCATCGACAAAGGTGCCAGCACTGCCAACTGGCTTCACTATATGGATACCTGCCCACTAAGCATTGGCCCAGAGATCGGGGACTTTCACAAAGGCCAGCCAACAGCTGGCAGGCAGGAATCACCAGGTCATTGTCATCCTGGGCTGAACTGGAACTTGCCCTGGGAGACAAAGGCTCTGTCTGTAACCACAGCACCCCTCTCTCCAGGGTGTTTTATTTGCAGCTCTGGGTCCTGTGCTGTGAGAGTGTCGTGTGGCTGAAGGTGACTTTCCTAGCCTTTTCAGTCCTTTCTCCTTTAGCATTGCCCTGCCTTGTGCACACTGA
The DNA here is from genome assembly GCA_004027455.1 of Hydrochoerus hydrochaeris. NCBI lineage: Eukaryota > Metazoa > Chordata > Mammalia > Rodentia > Hydrochaeridae > Hydrochoerus > Hydrochoerus hydrochaeris. The sequence goes on from PVLA01000008.1 coordinate 693,354, forward strand.
GGTAGAAAAGCTATTCCTGCCCCATGTCTCATTTTAGTGCAAATTAGAAAGCTCACCATAAGTCACCCGGGGCTAGTGGGTTCAGAGGTGGAGCTGGTAACCAGAAGCTGTGTCAAACTTCCTCCTCTGGCCCCACACCAAGGCCTCCGAGGATTTCTTGTCACATGAGGTTAGTGTAGTTTCACATCCTCTAAAGCAAAGCTCTTGTCGAAACTCTCTAGTCTCACATGGCTTCAGCTCAAAACCACCACCCACTCAGCTGCCTTCTAACTGTTCCTTGAGCAGGTCAGAAGATGTGGGTTCCACCTCCAGTGTGCATGACCTTGAACAATGACTGGTCCTCAGTTTCTTCATCAGGATAATTAAGGGACTTAACTAGCTGTCATTATGGTCCCTTGCAACAACTCTCTCCACCCCCTCCCGCCCCTTCTTTATTTAAAAAGATTAAAAATACTTGATTTTCTCAGCTACTTTTTTTAAAAGTTGCTAACCTGATAATCTCCAAAACTAAATGGAAAATCAGTATGTATATATATATATATATATATATATATATATATATATATATATATGGAAAGATAAATTTCAAAAATATTATGTCAGGTGAAAAAAGCCTTATATACATAAAAGCTCATACTATAGAATTTTATTAATACAAAAATCTAAAACAGGTAAAACTAATCCACAGTGCAAAAAAATGAAATAAGACTGGAGATTGTTTTTAAAAGTCAGAGAGAAGCAGGAGTTTCTGCAGAAGGGGCGAGAGGGAACTTTCTGAGTTGAAGGTTATATTTTGTACCTAAACAGGTTTGAGTCACACAGGAGGAAGCCTTTATCAAAACACAGAGTACCACTCTTAAGATTGGTTAACCAACACAATAGAGTAATCATAGTAAAAATGTTTATTATAAAATCTAAGCTGTGAGCATTATGAGTATTTATTTATTCCTTCAATCTTTTTGTATATTTGGAAATTGTCATAATAAAAATATTGAAGAAAAATATGTATACTTTGTAATAATTTACAAAGTTCCCATTCCACTCATTTCTTCATTTCCTCCACCCCATTCCTCTTTCTTGACATGTGACCTTTTTCCCATTAAATGAATCACTGGAGGTTGGCAATATTCATTGATTTGCGTGTAAGTCTGTGGTCCTATGTGATGACTAATTACTTTATCACTGTCTGGCCTTCAAAGGAAGAAGGCAAGTTCTGTACATCTTGAACCTGTCTTTAGGCCTCACCTTTCTCAGGACAGATATCAGGAACAAGATTCCCTGAATACTGGTCACATACCCATATATAGGTTTAGTGTTTCACACGAGTGCCTTTGCTCTTTGATTACCAATATTTACTTGGCTTTTCAAGTAGTATGTTCCAATTAAAGCATTTTAATCTGTTCCCAAATGTAACGGGGTGTCTTAGTTAAGTTACTTTTCTCTCATTGCTGAGACAAAATATCTGATGCCCAAAATGAAATAAGGAAAGGTTTACTTAGCTTACATTTTTTTGGAGGTTTCAGTCCATACTCAGCTGGGTAGGTGAGTATGGGTGGCATGGCTAAGGAGCAACCATTCATGGCGGCTGCAAGGTACAAGAACAAGAGTGAAAGGGCAAAAGAAGAGGAACACTGAAAGAAGACTCTTTCTGTCCCTATATTGTATGTAGGTCACACCGACTTGGGTGTAGCACTCAGACCCATAATCCCAGCATTGGAGCATGAGTCATTCACAAACTCTGGAAGCTTACCTCCATGACTGCATGAGGCTTTGAGGGGACATTCAGACTCAAACCATAACAAAGGGGTATATATTTTTAGAAACATTCTAGGGGTTAATAAATCAACTATCAAGGAAAAGATTACAAGGGTATCCTTTCTTAGACTCACTAACCTGTCAGTTTACCATAAATATAAATATTGTAAATATATTCCTAAATATTGACTTTCATGAACACTTCCCTTTAAGAACCCAAAATAGGCTTCATTCTTTCCCAATTTGCTTACCACTCTAAAAACCTTCAAGTCAGACAGACAGACACACATGCACATACACATACACACAGTGTACATGCTTTGATGGTCTGTGCTGAGAAAAATAAAAACCTAATTCACTAACTTCTTTTAAAGGAAGAAAAAAGGAAGAGAAAAAAATTATTAAGAAAAAGAAAGTAGAGTGAAATATGTCCCATGTGTCAAATTCATAATGAGTCTATCCATTTATCTAATTGACAGGTTAGTTACATCTAAGAAATGTATACATATTTCCCAAGCACTATTCATGATCAAGTCCTCCAAAAAAAAAAAAAATCAGTTGTCTTGGTCCTAAGGCAGTATAGAATCTAATCCAATGAGTGAGATAAAAATATATGCTTACACAACAGAGAGAAGACAAGATGGCCGATCAGTGAGCAACAGAATAAAAAGCCTCCCGGGAGAAACAATTCATATGCCAGAAAAAATTACCCTGGAGAGACCCAGACAGAGGGAGATGGATCCTCTAGACACAAGAAGAAATTAAAACTTTAAAAAAGCTCAGTAAATACTTCAGGACTACAACTGAAATAGCTAAAAATGCAGGACACAGCATTTTCATTTGCACCAGCTTGAATCCGTACCAGCAGGCAAAGCCGCCCAAACTCATTCTCACCGCCACTCACAGGAAGATCAGCGGCACTGAGGTTGGGGGTTGGTGAGCCCAGGGGAGAGTGGAGAGTAGAGCCAGTAGAGGAACCTTCATTGATCCACAGTCAGTGCTGGGAGTAAGACACCCCCACACAGGAAAGGTGCGACCAGGTGGGTAACATGTTGGAATCAGGCAGGAGGAGCCTGAACTGGGAGCGACAGTGACTTCAGTTGGTTGCTCCCTCCCCAGAGCAGATTTGTGCTATTTGCTTGGACTGGGCCGCACCCCTGGCCGGGACCCAATGAGCCATCCCAAATCAATTCCCTGCACCTAGCACACATGCACTGACCGGGTGATCCCCCCTAAAGTTTGGCTGGCCCAGTGGGGAGGGGCTGGCATACACAGCCTGCTTACACCTCAGTGACAAGAGCAGGCAGGAAAGAGCGGAGTTCCCTTGCCAGCATGCTTCAGAGGAAACGTGGCCAACATGGAAGGGGGCTGGGACCTGCACTGTAACCTGTGTGGAGGAAGCCAGGGCCATGACAGGAGAGAGAAGCAGGAGGAGGCTCCCAGCCCAGAACCCTGAGAGCCCTGATCCAGGAGAGGGAAAAGCAAGGGATACTGAGGGCAGCAAACATGCAACATCAGACATGGCTTCAATGGACCTTGTAGACGAGCTCAAAACTGAAATATTAAATCAAGTAAAGCAGGATATGAGTAGAGTAATAAAAAAAATGCCCTCAGGAAGCATCTCTCAGGAAGATACAGATGAAAGAAGGGAGGAACACAAAAAAAGGAGAGAAACATTTGATAAAGAATATAAAGAAAATATAGAATACATGAAGCAGATTCCACGAGACTACCAGGAAATTAAAAACTCCATTGAAAGCTCAGCAAAAACTCCTTAAAAGAAACTAGGGATAGACTATCAAAACTTGAAGACAAGTTTGCAATATGTGATCATGAAAGGAAAGATCTCTTAAAAATAACAAGGAAACAGGCAGTAACAATACAAAGGCTAGAAGATGACAAGAGAATCTACAATTTAAGAATAAGAAACGTGAACAAAGAAGCAGGAATACATACAGGCAAATTACAAAGGCTGTTCATGGAAATAATTAAGGAAAACTTCCCAAGCATGGGAAAAGAAAATGACATTCAGTTGTGTGAGGCATACTAAACTCCAGCCACCTACAACCAAAACAGAGCTACACCCAGACATATAATAATCAAGATACCAGAAATTCAATATAAAAACAGAATATTAAAAGCCATCAGAGAAAAGAAACAGATTACCTATAAAGGTAGGCCCATCAAAATCACAGCTGACTTCTCGACACGGACCATCAGATCAAGAAGAGCTTGGAGTGAAGTCTTCCAAGTCCTGAAGGAAGGTGGCCTCCAGCCCAGATTGATGTACCCTGCAAAACTGTCACAAGAAATTAATGGAGAAACAAGATGCTTCCATGACAAAGAGGAACTGGGTGAGTTTGTGACCACCAATCCAACCCTACAGAGAATGCTGAAGGACATTCTAGAGAGAGAGAAAAAAAATACCAGGATTTTAGGAACAGTGGCAGAAAGGCCTCAATGAGTGGGGCAGGCAGTAGAATGAAGGAAAAAACTAAACAAGGGCAGAGAAGTAGCATAGCAGAAATGAGGCAGAGAAGGATAACTAGAAACTCTAACATAGATGGCCTTGATACACTATATTAATAGTGCATCAGGATTTAAAACACACATTACTCACACTACTCTGCTTAGATGTATTATAATCTGTTCCAGTCATTCTACCTGTACTTGATTTGAGGGCACAGATAGTAATCCTGAAAATAACAAGATATAGTATGGTAATCATCCTTAATTTCCTATTAACTTAATCTAAAGCTCTGTAAAACCTACACAGTTTTACCATGACTGATTGTAATCGAATCTGGTTTGTTGGATCACTGTTTTGTATCAATAGATTTTATTCAAAGCTGTTACGATTGGTAATGTCAAGTCTGAGAGTATAGGTAACTGCACTGAAGATGACAAGATCCACTAGAATATCCACTCTGATTTGATTATTACCTGCCTTTGAAGTTTTATATTGTCTACAATGTTTTATTTTACTAATATTGTTATTTACTGCTATACTCAATTATACTGCTATATTCAATTATGCCTGATGATATAGACATTCTATTGAAGATAATAAGAAACAACACAGTAATCATTGTAGATCACCTTGTACTGTGGTTTTTTATGACTTTTTGGTTTCATGTTTTTATAGGAATTTGTTTTGTTTTGTCTTGCTAAGTTTTGTTTTTCCCTCTAATACAGAACGGATAGAAATACACGTAAAGATTCATGCATGTGTCACTGTTCACACTCTCACTGTTTGACTATCTACTTTGTATGCTTTAATTTTGTAACTTGAACAACTATTTCTAAGAGGATAATATGTAATTTATTAACTAGTGATTTCTTATTGTTTTTCTTTTTTTTTTGGAATTTTGTATTATCTCTACCCTCTACATGTTTTTGTTTCTCTTTAAATAAAATCAGATATATATATATATATATATATATATATATATATATATATATATGCTTATGCAAAGTTAAAGAGAAAAATGTTTATATAATTGTTGGACACAACATTGGGAGAGAATTCAAGCTCCATGAACAAGGGAGGGGAGAGCTAGGTGTTTATGAAAGGATATCTCATTTCTAGCTTAAAAAGAAAAGAAACCTTACAGGCTGGGTAAAGCTATATTGGGAAAAACAATTTGAGAAACAAAAAGGGAGAGAACCCCTGGGCAAGTAAAATAGGGCAGTAAAAGCAGTGCTTTTGGTCATAAGTCATAAACATAAGGGAAGCATCATTCTACACGTAATTCATAGTTCCTTGAAGAAACTGATGTCAAAATTATCTGCCCTCCATTTAGGGAGAAATTCTGGAATAAAATAAAATTCTATAAAAACAAGGCTACCCTTGTGTTTCAAAACAAAGGGTAGATCAGCAAGATGATTTCCTCAACCCAAGAAAAACATCCGAGGACACATTAACAACTATTCACCTCCCAGGAAAAAGCTAATGAACTGATACCCCTGGAGGACGTGGGAGGAAATGTTAGTTTTCCTAAAGGAGCCACTGGTGGGCATGAGAAGCAAGCCTGAAAGTCATGGTTCCTCCCCTAGGTCAGAGAATGAAAGGAAAGGGCTTTATGTTCTCTAGAGTCTTGTTCAAATTTTATATTAATGTTTGTTTCCAGCTTCTGATCCTGGATTTCCATGAGCCAGTGGATTTCCACAAAAAGGAAAAATATAAAACTAGTCCAAAAATCTGTGTGTTTTCACTGTTTGGACTTCTCCCAATCTTAATACCAGCAGCAGATGATGTGTATGTGTACTCCGGATAGAACTCAAACTGGAATGCACATGCACTCAATGTGTCCACCTTACCACACAGCCATCATCTTATAGAATCAACACAGAAATGAACACCAGGCTGATTCCCCACTTTGTCTTATAAGACTATGGGCCAGTCCCAGGACATTTCTGAGCCTCAGTTTCTTCTGATATATGAATTACCACCAGGCTGCTGATGTGAGAAAGAAATACAAGAGTAATGTGTGCAGCCCTGCAAAGGAGGCAGGTGCATACTGATACTCTCCATAGGTAGGCCAGATTGAATTGAGAAATTCCTTGTGACATGACAGCCATGTTAAATTGATTAACCATCAGATATAAACCCATAGTTGATCAACTGTGCTATCATTTTTTTTTTCATTTCAAAATGACGAGAGAAAGAGTTCCTACTGGTAAAAAGTTCTGCTAGAAAGGACTGTAGATTTAATAAGCATCTTTCAAGAAAATTGCCCCCACCTGAACCCTCTTCATGCTCATTAAAAATTAACATTTAGTCCTTTTGTGAAAGTTTGTATCAAGAAATTTCAAGCTTGTCTCCTGCCCTGAAATGAGGTAGAAATGTTTCTATTTCCTCCATTTCTCCATATGTATGGAAACTGAAGCACAGCACTAAGACACAGTGTGTGAGCAGGCCTTTTGAGTAGTCAGCTAATTGAAGGGCTTTGGAGCTAGAATATCTCTAGAGACCCTCATGCAAGTCACAGGAATGGAAAGAGAAGTGGAAATGCAACTTAAAAATACTGCAGTTTGTAACGTGAATGATCAGAACTGAGGTTAGAGATGGATTTTAATCATTTTTATGTCACCAGTTTCTCAATAGGCCATTTCCTGTCCTCTCATTGTCAAGTTTGGAGCCTAAAACAAACCTCAAGTTTGTATCTGTGCTCTGCACACTATTTCAAGGTAGAACTGGTGGTCACTAAAAGAAAAATGACACACAATCTGTCTATAAATATATATGGCATGTCCTCAGTGTGTGACTACAATTTCAAGAAACAAAGAGAAAAAAGTGTCCCTCTCCCCTCCCCAAACAAAATCTAAAAGCACAATGAAAGCAAAGAATATTAGACCTGGGGCACAGAAACATTAGAATATGTTTTAGATAAAACTTTGTGTTTTTCAGAAAAAGAAACTGGAGCTCAGAGGGATTTCTAATAAAATGGAAGTTTCATCTGAGAATCTATAGCTGAGATTTTTCCTGAACCACCCCCAAAATAAAGTTAGAAACAACATTATTAATACCATATTCTAAGTATCCCTTTTCCTTGTTGATGAGGAAACTGAGCTCCAAAGAAATTAAATGATTACTTGAGGCCACACAGTCACTGAGCAGGACTAAATTCTACACATAATGGCTGCTGAGTCAGAGAGAGCTTTCATCTCTTCCTTCCTGGTTTTAATCCTGTCAGAGGCATCTACCACCTTGTTATTCTTTGACATTCTTATATAAATAACCATATCAATATGACTTGATATAGATCCACATCTACTTTCCAACAAGACTAGTATTCTTTGTAGAAATTCAGGAGCCACCAGTTGTGTGGCTCTGTACCACTGGTTCAGTTTAAACTCAGGCAGTTAGTGTCTAGGTTATTTTAAATACTTGTGTTTTGTAACATCCCAAAGCCCATCAGGCCCCAAGGAAATTAATTAACAGTGTTCATCATCTTCCTGTTTTTATTTATCAGTGTCACTCAAAGTACTGAAAGATTTTAGTAAGCGAAATATTTTTATTCATGCTCACCAAGGTTGTATCAATCTCTTGCTCTTAGTGTCAAATATACTCAGTTGTTTATCTTATTCAGTTAAAGGTTAAAGTTTGGACAAAGATTGATCTTTGGGGTACAGCAGAAAACTAAGTTCTTGCTTTCATAGATCTGATAGTGAGAGAAATAATCAGCAAACAAGCAAAGCCATTATATGTCTGATGTGAATAATTCCCATGGGAAAGGAGAGGGGTACCATGCTGCCATGGGAAGGGTAGTTCCTATGTGTTGAGTAGAAGTTGGTCTCAGTAATGAAGGAGATAAAAGAAGGAAGCAAGCTTTGTGCATATCAAAGATGTTTCCAAGCAGAGAGTGAATGAGTTTAAAGGGCTGAAGCAGGGATGGCAGAGTCGTAGAACAAGGAGGTGGAAGAGAGTAGGGCAGCAAATGCAAAATGAGTTAAGGCAAGTGAAAGGAAGTGTTCTCTTGAGGCTCAATCATATGGGGCTGTATAGGATGGTACAGTCTTTGACTTGTACCCTTGAAGTAAGATGGAAAGACATTGGAAGGTATGGCACAGAGAAGAGACATTATCTGATTACCACTTAGTATTATCTGTATGTTGACTGACAATTGTAGCTTATTCTTGGCCTATTTAAGTAATATAATGATGACAATGATGGTGATGGCTTGGACTGTGATTGTAACACCAGAAGTAGTAAGACTCTTGGTGGTCAAACTGACAAAGATTCTTGGTGGATTGGATGTGAGACATGAGGAAAAGAAAAGAATAAATGATAACTTCAGAGTTTTACATGGGAAAAATTCTGGGGTGGGATTACCACTTAATAGGAAAAAAAAGTACATATGAGTTGACAAGAAAGGGGCTGTAAATCAGGAGTTCAATCCTAAACATGCTAGACTGGAATACTATTAGTTGTTTACTAACAATTGATTGATACAATTAATAGACATAATCTATTAGAGATGTCTCTCAAGAATGCAATTCAATACACAATGGAGATTTATTTCCAGCCTGGGGACATAATTATTGGTATCATTAGCATGTAAATGATATTGAAAACTATGAGATAACTTATTAAGGGTAGTTTTAAAAACATAAAAGAATGGCCAGGGATACTCCTGTGTTTGGAGATTACCAAGACAAGGAGGGAACCTCGTGGTAGCAAAGATTAATGGCCAGTATTCCCAGTTAGCTGTGCCCAATGCTACTGATTCTGAAGACAGGTGGAACTATAAGAGAAAAAACAAAATAGAACCTTCCATGTCTCCTGCTATCATATCTATTGCCTCCTGTTAAAATAGTCGCAATAATAGAAAGAATTGTATGAGTGCACCTTGAGACCATAATGTTAAGTGAAACAAATCACATGCAAGCTTAAATATTGTAATACATGAGAAACAGAAAATATAAATGAGCAAAACAAGAGAGATCATGGGAAATAGGGAGATAGGTCTTTTGCAAATCAGAAAGGGAATCAAGAGATAGTGGGGGGGAGGATAAAGGAGAGAATGGAATAAAAAAAGAATTGAGATGTGTTAAGTACATGTACCAACTTTCCATGAGGAATGTGATCATTTATGTACTGCAAACATGTACTAATTAAAAAATTGAAAAAAGAAGAGCTGCCATCTCTTGAGTGTCTGTGATGTCCACGGATTGGGTGTTGGCAAAATTCACATCAACACCAATGGGTTGGTAACAACTACCTAGAATACTTGTGCCAACTCTTCTGAGGCTGCCTCTCAGTTTAAAGGGAAAAGATGGAGTTTTGGTATCTGCCAGAGACATAGAATGGGGGACTGGCACCACGATTGCCAGGTATTAGTGATCACTGTGCTAGGATTTTATGTATATTGTCTGGCAAGTTCACAGCACATGGTGGTGAAGCAATTACCCTCACACCCTTTGTTTTTACGAATGGAGAACTTTAGCTGAGAGAGATGTACTAACCTCACAGCAACACGGCTAGATGTGGCAAAGGGGAGACTTGGCTCAGATCAGTTGGCTTTGCCCCTGTGGCAATTTCTCTCTCCTTCTTTCTCCATAAGATCAAAAAATGCATGGATTTTCAGATCCTCAAGATACATCTTTTCAAATTTAGATGTATGACACAGAAAGCATATAATCAACAGCATAAACTTCAAATGTTCTAGATCAAAGAAAATATGGTACAGCTGGACTAACAAACTGACTTAGAGATAGATCTGGAAATTCAAGAAAAAGAAACAAAACATAGATAAGAGTAGTCAAATGATTCAAAGAGCAAGATTTTCAACCTAGGGCAGTAGAAGATGACACAGTAAGAACAACCATTAAATATATGACTATGATCTTATCTTCATCATTCTCATAGCAACCTATTATTCCTTGCCAAAAACTAACTCAGTAGGCACCAAGAATTCTCAGCTTCTCTCTTAGCACCAAACCTTTCCCACAGTCATTTGCATTAATATTTGCAAAAGATTTACTTCCCTTTGATTCAAATAATTCCACATTCCCAAGAATATCTGGGCTGGATCATGGCCAACTGCCTACGGGGTCTGTAGCAGTCTCCCTGGTCCTGCATAGTTTGTTGGGTGCCCATGAATAGTTTATTGTTAAAGACAAACCCACTGTAGAAAACAGAAAAAACACGGAAGAGGAATCAGCGTCATGATCTGGGGATTGGTCTGGACTTTGAGCAATGAAATTGACAGGAATGGCAAGCACCTAAGGCTGCAATGAGTCAAAGTGATTGATGCCTCCCAGTCCAGAGCTCTCCTAAGATGCTACCTGGACATAATCAACCATCAAACCATACCTGGGCATTCGGAACCCAAATCCCTCAGTGTGACCAAACACAGGGTGAGAGTAGACCCCAAACTGAAAATCACCCTAACGATCTACAAGCATTTGTTATATGCCAATCATATGCAGGATTAAACAATATTAGAGAAAAGTCTGCATCCACCTTCAAATAGTTTGTATGGCTTGAACAACTTACCAAAATCCAAGAAAAATGTAATGTCTAGGCCAGGGGTGATAAACCAATGGCATGTGTGCCCAGAAGTCTGTTTGTTATCCCTGAGCTCTAAAAGATTCACCATTACTGCTCCAGACTCTTATATGATGGAGTGTGGGAACTCAAATCTTGCTCTGATTTTTGCTGTTGACTTGCTAAAATTATTCTGCTTATCTCTCCAAGTGCCCTATGTAATGGGGCACTTCTTAGATAAAGGTATAAGTGCCCACTTGAAATCATAGATGAAAAATACTATACTGGCAGCATTTCTTGAGATTAAGCACCCTTTCACTAAATTCAGTTGCAGAATGAAACAAATGTTTCGTGACATAGACTTCCTACATTTGGAACATCTGTATTTTAAAGATATATTGATAAAAACCATAATTAATGTTTGATGCATATAATTTAACAAGCTATTATTCAGAATATGGCTATTATACCATCTGATACTTACTCAGGCCTTTTATTGTATTTATTTGAGTTTTTTATTAGCAAGCTCCCATATTTCAAGATACATTTCCATACCACATTACTTTTCCTAGCTCTTGGAGATGCACTAACATATCAGAGAAAAGAATTGAAAGGAGCCAGAAATGACAGAGTAATTCAATTACGTCAGGATTAATCCATCTGTAGAAATGATAGTCATATCTGCTTAAGTGAATATATATGTAGCTTTATGCCATGCAGAAAAATCAACCTAACTTACTAAGATAGATCTTTATTCTTTAACTGCCCTGCTTACCATCTGCAAATAAGGCAAAGAGGCTGTATGAAGTCTGAATTTCTACCCTATGGACATATCTTAGTCTTCAACGAGGCTGTTAGTATATTAAAAACACAGATGAAGGGCTATTTGTTGGGTAAGGTCATTTTTTCCTTGACATTTATTATCAGTAGAAGAGTTTTTCTGTTTTAATACCCACATTCTGGCATATAATTACTGTAATAAAGTCTACTTCTTCACTCTGGGTGACTGCTGCCAGTATTATGAAATCATGGCAATGGCTGTAAAAATAAGGGAGGTCACAACCCTTCCACACACACACACACCCACTCCACAGCTGATATTAAATAGCTTTGGTGGGAAAATGCAGACCTTTAACTTTCTCTACCAAACTCAATGCATTCTGTATGTAACGTCTTCTTTAAAACAGCTAGTGTTGTAAGAATTCAAAAACTGCATATGGCCACGGGGGTGGGGCTTATACTTAATTAGCTGCTAAGTCCAACTTGGACAAAGCACAATAACAGCCATGTCTTTGTGTTACTATTTTTAATGATATGTATTACATGCGTTGGCCTGTCTACTGCCTGGACTATGCCAATTTCCATCTGCTTTAGTCTTTTGCTTTGGGAAAAAGAAAGCTTTGGGGAAACCTTCCATTTTGATATTTTGACATTTTCATGGTGATAACTCCTAACATCAGGCATTTCCTCTGAACTTTAAGGTGCCACCATGGTTTCATGACCTTGTGAGCATCCACATCCAAGCAACATCAAATACAGTACAAAGATTCTTCTTACGCCTCTCACAGTACTCAATGTTTTGATTCATCTTCTCTAGTTTAAACTATTCAGATATTTTAATCCAATTGCTTTCAGCTATTCTTTTAAGTAACTGTTGAATACATTGTTTCTACTTCAAACTAACACCCAAGTCACACTAATTTAAGATCATAGAAACGACAACTAGGCACACAAGGAAGTACCTTGTGAATCTTTTAACTTTGTAGTTCTTTATGTAATAAGAATGTCCTTCCTAAGGAGCTTAGGAAATACATAGTTTAAAATTGAGATCTTAAGTTTCCAACTCAAAGTAGCCTGAGGAGAGATGCTGTATAAGGGTCAGAAGGTCAGAATCTCTTTTAGCCCTCAGAATGGGAAGTTACTGAGATCCACTATCTTACAATGCAGCATAAAAGCAATACAGACGATTAAGAATAAGATGTACAAGACTGATAAGAAAGCAGTCACAGAGTCCAGTACAGAGAAAACCAAGTCCTGAGAAAACCATTCCTGTTCTAAATAGAACAGCCCTGCTGTCATCTATTTTTTTCCTGGCCTTACTATATATGTCAGGCTTTGTTTAGGGAGAAAAAGAAACACTAAAATCACTTTGGAAAATACTTTGTGGTATGCAAATCTTCTGATCAGCCATTCTGATCCAGTCTGTGTTTCCTAGTGTAATTTTGTACATTAACTCCCAAGATATATGTATATGAGTGTTCACAACACAATTGTCTATAATGGCTCCAAGCCAGAAGCAACCTAAATGCTCATCCATAGTACAATGGTCTAATATATTGTGACAAACTCACGTTATAGGAAACTCTACTGCAAGAAAATTGATAATTCAAAGGTTTATACCACAACATGGACAAATCTTGATAACACAATGTTGAATGAGAAAGGCAGGAGACGGAAGAACACACAGATTTCTATAGATTATTCCACTTACATGAAGTTGAAAAACAGGCAATAATCACCCATATTATTTACAGATAAATATATTAATAATAAAACTTGGAAGAAAAGCAAGGAAATGATTATCACAAAGGTCCGAAGAATATGGAGGGTAGGGAACGTGGGGAAAGACACTGTAATCCAGGCTCAGGATTTTTAAATTGGAAAAACTTGTAGAATACCTGCAATGTTTTGTTTCTCACTTTTTAAATTTTTTTTTTTTTTTTTTTTTGGTACCAGGGATCGAACTCACGACCTCGTACTTGCAAAGCAGGCACTTATGCCACTGAGATAAATCCCCACCCACTTTTTAAATATTTCCATGTAACTGTTTTATCATTCATTTCACAGTTGCAAAAACAGAAACAAACAAAAAAAACCCACTCCCCAAAAAGATTTTTATTCTACAAAAAAATTATAACAAACAAATAATAACAGGAAACTTTCTTTTCAATGAATAAGATCAATTAGTAGCACAACTAAAACAAATTAACATATAAATTAAAATATTTTTGAAACAGCAGAATAGGTCATTTGGGGCATTATATGAACTTCTCCCTACTTCCTATTTATCTCTTCTGTTTTGCTCTTTACTTGCATATATAATATATATTATATAAAAACTATATATATATAGATACAGATATATAGTCTTATATGAGAAACTACATATAGAGAGAAAGAAAAAAGAAAGCAACATATATATATAGTTTCCCATATAAGACTATATATATATATATATATATATATATATATATATATATATGTATCCCAAAGAAGAAAATCTTAAAAAATCACTGCCTTAATCTATCTCCTTCATAAAAAGAGTCAGGCACTGGAGGCCAGGGCAATAGCAAGATCACCCTGTTCCTGTTGCCCTGGTGTGTGGCTCCAGAGGTGATTCCTCTGCCCTTAGAACCCCTGGATAAGACAGACCCTGTGGAAGTTCTTTAAATAAAACCCCTGCAAATAAAACTCTACTCATTCCCCAAACACTTCCCCAAGTTTCTATGGGTTTTCTTTCTCTGTCTTTCAAGATAAAGAGTTTTCCCTTCAAGGTAAGGAATGAATAAAGGGTTAGCCTTTCTTCTCCAGTGGGTCCTTACAGAAGGGTTTAAGTTCTGGAGGCTCCAGGGTCTGTCACTGTCCCATCAGGCTCTTTTGTACTGTATACACACTGCCTCATTCCCCCCCCTTCTGGACCCCAAGGCCACTTCCTAACATGGTCAACTCCCACCTTGTCACAGCTCTCTGGTGCTTCAACTTCAAGTCCTCTCTCAGGCCCACCAAAGGGACACACCTACTGTACCAACATCTGTGTATGGATAGTTATATACATCCCCTTGTATGTTCTTCTGACTCCACATGTACCTGAACTGCCAACCATAGACAATGAACAATGTTTAATCTATAACCTAGAACCTCTCATGAGTTGCATTTCACAGATGCTGAGATAGTTATTATAAATGTTAAGCTTAATGCTTAACATGTAAATGTTAATGCTTTTGTAGACATGTCTTGTTTTGATTTGCTTTTTGGTACTGGCTATTCAACTGAATCTCAGGCAATCCCCAGTTATTGTGTGTGTGTGTGTGTGTGTGTGTGTGTATATGTGTGTGTGTGTGTATGTGTGTGTGTGTGTATGTGTGTGTGTGTGTGTAACTGAATCCAGGGCCTTCACAATGAGCTATGTTCTCATTCTTTGTATTTTTTTTTTCTATTTTGAGACAGGATCTTACAAAGTTGCCCAAACTAGGTTTGAACTTGTGATCCTACTGCTTTAATGTGTGGGAATTACAGGTATAAACCACTGGCTCAGTCATGCTTTTTTTTGTTTTTGTTTTTTGTTTTTTGTACTGGGGATTGAACACATGACCTCACACTTGCCAGGCACGCACTTACACCACTGAGCTAAATCCCAGCCCACAGACATGTTTTTTAATCATCCTCCCAATAAGGAGTAGAAAGTGGCATGGCAAGTTGTAGGTATCCTTCTGCCCCTGAAGTAGTCTCTTTTCTTGAACTTCTTCTCCTTGAACTTATGTTGCTTTTATAATCAAATTTTTAAAATAATTTATCTAGTGTTGTTTAAAAATTAAAAATTGCTGAGGACTATCTAGTCAGAACTCTGTTTAGAAAGTAAAATTGAAAGAAAGAAAGAAAGAAAGAAAGAAAGAAAGAAAGAAAGAAAGAAAGAAAGAAAGAGAGAAGAGAGGAGAGGAGAAGGGAGAAGAGGAGAAGGGAGAAGAGAAGAGAGGAAAAAGAGAAAGATTGTATATTGAGTTTGGAGGCATCTCATACAGATGTCCATAATAACCAAATTTTCACAGTTGACTCAGAAGTGTATTTACTGTACTTTTCCAAGTCAGTGGCATTGTTGGATTTGGAAAATACAAAAGAAATTTAAAAAAAGAAGAAATCCAGAATCCAGAACAAAGCCTAAAGAAGGGCATGAAGGAGTATCAGCAATACTTAAGAAGTGTGGTGTTTGTGGAAGTTGCCCAAGCAAGAAACTTCACGGCAGACTTGAACTTGCAATAAAAATTTCTATACATGTCAGTACAACAGTTACTGACCCCAGTTTACATCCTACCTGTGACAGTAATATTATATACATTACAAGAAAATCTGCAGGACAATGAAATAATTGTATCATCCTGGGTGTTCAGGGTAATGAGATTTAAGCCACCTCCCAGTGTTCACATGGTTTCCCTGAAGCATGATGGCTTGATTCCAAAAATCCATCAAGGAATCACCATTCTAGCACTTGAAATTTTAGACTTGAAAAGATAAAGATAGAAAATAGAAGTTCTAGCTAATAAGTGTGAAATTGTAAGTCTCCTAAACAAGATCTAAAAAGAGAACCAAAAACCCAAGGTAGCACTTAATACCTGGCAGAGTGAAAGTACAGAAGAGAAGAGCAAGTAAAAAGGTAAGTGACAATAATATATAATGTTTGAGAACATAGACAGATTTATTTGAAAGCACAAACAACTTCTCTCCAAACAAAACTGTTATTTCTCAATGCATGTAATTTTCCAGCCATGAGTAAAAAAGAAGGAAGTGTCATGTCTCAAGGAGCTGTGCATCAGAAAAAGAATGTTTTTATCAGAACAGCACTGTTTTCAATCTCCCATCATATTTGGGGAAGGTCAATGTAATCAAAGCAATCTGAAAAAGCCAACGTCATCTATGTCATATGGGCATAGTGCCATTACCATGCACATAATTTGATTTCCCACTTGCTGTGTACTTTCATCAAGATGAACTCATTTAGTCAAAATTCCAGCTTGCATATCACTTCTTTAAAAATCATTCTTATAAGAATAATAAAACCCAAAATGTGTAATTGCTTTTGTAAAAAAGAGAAGAAAAGAAAGTGCTCCAAGGGATATAACTGCATGTATGTTTGAATGTGTAAAATAGATGACCATATTGATGAATCTTTGTTGGATCTTTGAGCAGAACTGTTTGCAATCTCACTATTTGAATGTCTACTATGTATGCTTTAATTTTATAACTTGAACAACTATTTCCAAGATGACAATATGTAATTTATCAACTAGTGATTTCTTAGTGTTTTTTTCTTTTTTTTTCTTTTAGAATTCTGTATTATTGCTATCCTTTTTTCTGTTTTGCTTTTTTTCTCTCTTTAAATAAAAATTTAAAAATGTGTAATTGCTATTATAAAAAAGAGAGGAAATAGGAAGTGCTATAAAAGATATAACTGCACGTATATTTAAGTATGTAGAATTGATAACCGTATTTCTAAGTTCTTGTTGGATTGTTGAACAGATCTGTTTGCAGTCTTATGGCTTGAATATCCACTTTGTATGCTTTAATTTTGTAACTTCAACAACTATTTCTAAAAAGGACAATATGTAATTTATCAACTAGTGATTTCTTACTGCTTATCTTTTTTAAAAAAATTCTGTAATATTTCTACTCTTTTTCTGTTTTTTTCTCTCTAAATAAAATTTTTTAAAAATCAGTCTTAAGGAACTTGCTGCCTGGTCTTCTTGTCTGTGCTTAGCTACACTCTACCTATTCTCCACAGTGCTGCCTAAGCCCAGCAGCCACAGGAGACAGTCTGGTCTTTGCATTCCTGGAGCACGGGCTGACCCAGTGCACAGGCACCTGACACTCTCCACATGTCCATTATTTGTTTCACCAACCAAAACTCTACATTTATGCAAAATGAGGCCTGATATTTTCTCATTCATCCTCTAATCACAATGTTGAACTGAGACTTATTCGTTTGACTCTGCTCATTCTGCCTTCCTCTCCATAGCTCAGTTCATCAACCAGAAGTACACTGCCTTAGAACGAAGGCACCACCCATCATCATTAAGGCCATACTTTATGGCCTCTGTTACTTCAGTGTCTTTTTTCCCTTCTATTTTGCCTTAGGCAAATAGTAAACAGAAGCAAAAACACCTCCGGGTCAGTGAGTGTTCACTTAACTGAAGATGATCGCTCTCAACACTACAGTGCAGGTCAAGTCACTACTGAACTTTAACATACCATGGCGGTAACCAAGGTCATAACCACCCTGAGTGATAACAAGGGCAGTTGGTCCAGTTCTGCAGTCACCTACTATTGCCAAAAGCAAATAGCAAACTGCAGAAATGCTCCTTAATTAATACAATACCTCATATCTGTTTTCCCATTACAAAAACTTGAAATAGAGGAAAGGAAGTCACTAAACTTCAGGCTCAGTATTAAAATTGAGCTTTTCACACAAAACAGTGACTTGCTGGGCACATAACTAATGTTTTTTAAACAATTCTACAACCATAGTGACATTGGTCTTTCCTATGCTCAACTAACCCTTCTAGATTCAGTTTTTTCCAAAAAGTGCAGGAAAATGGTTATGACAAGACATAACATCCCCCCATAACTAACAGAAATAGCCAATGAAAGGATCTTAAGAAAAAAATACCCTTCCCTAGTGAGAATGATCATAGATAGAGGTTAGACTAAATGGACCCGCAGTTAAGCCTTCGGGATATAGCTCTACCGTGACACAGAGGCTTCTGGTTTCATAAAGGAATATCATCAACACTAAAAATATCAGGCTCCTGAGAAAAGTGAAAATGAAATCCAGTAAAATAACAAGTCGTCTGATTCATCTTCTGGAGAATCTACTAAAGGGGAGCTACCAATTCCCACAGGTTCCCAAGCAGTCCCTATCCAAGACCCCTACTGGCCTAGCAACCAGATAGGAGATTAGAATAGGAAACATTTCCAGATATGTGTCCTTGAAGGTCTAAGAAGAATAAGAATAAAGTAATTCAATTATTTTAAATTATCAGATATTCAACAAGAAAAAATGGAACATCCCTCTGCCTTCTTAGATCCTTTATGAGAGGCATTAATAAAATAGACTTCCCTAGATTCTGACTCGATAGAGGGACAAATTATCCTTAAAGATAAATTTTTTTGTCTAGTCATCCTCAGATATTAGAAAATGGTTAGAAAATATAGCCTTTGCTCCAGAGTTCACTTGATACTTTAGTAAAAACTGCCTCCTTAGTAGTCTATAATCGGAACTGGGAGAAAGCCAAAGAGAAAACAAAGAGACCAAAAAGTGGCTGCCTTTGTTGCAGCCTTAAAAATAAAGGATCTTAAGTCTGATTTTGGGGGCTCCAAAAAGAGCTTGATGAATACACTCACCTGCTATCACTGCCACAAGCCAGGCCACCTTAAGAAGGAATGCCTTAAGAAACCCCCAGGGCCATACCCTGACTGCAAAGGTGACCACTGGAGGTCAGACTGCCCTCTGAGGACAAGGCCCCAGAGTTCAGACCCATTCTATCAGCTGGTCCAGCAGGACTAAAGGGCCTGGGGGCACTTTGTCTAATCCCTCTGGATAGACTGTCACCTCTGCCTCTCTCTCCACAGAGGAGCCCTGAGTAATCATGAGTAGAGATAAAAACCAGCCTATTACTGGACACTGGCACATGTCTCTTTGTCCATCTCCAACTGTGTCTTTCCTTCCAGTCATTGTACCTTAACTTAAAAAGTCACTAAAAATATCTTGCTTAAACTATAACTGGAATAAATTTCTCTTCATCCATTCCTTTTAGTTATGCCTGAAAGCCTAGCTCTCATCCTGAAGAGATTTTACCCTGTCTAATACTAACATATATCCAGCTTGCCAATTAATCAATGATGCTGAGACTGGTTTTTACAAATACAATAAATATTGTTGTTCATGTACAAAAACTGAAGAGAGTTTTTCACTAGTTAAAATAATGTATTAATCTGGTTCTTTATATGTCATCAAAAATTTAGAGATAATTTTTACTAGAACTAGAGGGATTTATAACAGAATGTCTGACTCCATCAGTAAAAGGATCTAAAAGCCAATGAGTCACAATTGCTGTTCGTTATAAACAGTTTCTAAACTTATCTGTCAACTTTAATACTTATGCTTTGATTATACATGCTTGATTAAAATTTGTTCTTGCTAACTAATGCCAAACTCAAAGCAATAATACAGATAAAACCAAAAACAAATATGCCAGATTCCTTTTAGATGTCTTTTACAGGGATCCACCTGAGATAACTCTCTCTTGTCCAGAGATAGTTATATGATTTATATCAAAGCCTTAACTATACTCAACAGGTCTTAAATC
Organism: Hydrochoerus hydrochaeris; assembly: GCA_004027455.1. Taxonomy (NCBI): domain Eukaryota; kingdom Metazoa; phylum Chordata; class Mammalia; order Rodentia; family Hydrochaeridae; genus Hydrochoerus; species Hydrochoerus hydrochaeris. The sequence continues at coordinate 713,238 of PVLA01000008.1, forward strand.
TCAGCACAGCTGGTTGCTCTTTCCTAAATAAAGAAGTAAAATTAATGAGACGGGCCATCTTTCAAAATTGGATGATATTAGACATTCTAACAGCAGCACAGGATGGTACTAATGCAACTGTAAAAACTGAATGTTGTGTGTACATTCCTGATCTTCTGCTAATATGTCAATAATTATTCAAGATATTAGATGACAAATTAATGACATGTCAGACTAAGATTTCCTGGTCCTTATCCTTTTCCTCCTTATAGGAAGTCATCATTATTCCTCTTAATGGAAATCTTTGTTAACTATACTCACAATTATCAGGTTTATTCTATTATTTGGCCCATGCATACTCAAATTATTTCTCTAGATTTGTCTCCTCCAGACTGTATGCCTACCCAAGAATTTGAAAATGCATGGTGTCTATGAGGGCCTTTACATAGATGCTCAATAGAGTATCTCTGATTGCCAATCAACTACAACCTCCTTCAGCCTGAAGAAGCCAGATTGGTCATTGTCCTCACAGCAGTCTGGGGTAGTTCTTCAGAGCGGGGGAGTGTTACAGGCAGCTGAGTTAATTAGAAATATTACAGGCAGTCAGACAGGGCAAGGCTCTAGAAAGAGCCAGTGCAGAAGGCCAGATATCTTGCAAGGAGACAAATGGTCTCTGCTGCGGGCCAGATCTCAAAACAAAAGACAAAACAAATGCAACCACACTCTAAGTATAAACATCAAGGATTGATATTCTAAGTAGGTATCCATCACCTTGAGGAAGCCAGAGGGAGCCACTAACCCAATCCCCTGCAGGTAAACCCCTATTCAGATTTCATGCTGGCTTGCTATGTGACTTGCTTCCCTATGTGCTCCTGATTTAATCAATTTTTCCTGAGAGATTACACTCATAATCTTATTGGTTGACTATAGTTTTGTTCCACCTTATCCCCACTTGCTTGCAAGTTCCCATTTTTCCCCTACTTGGACCCATCTCACCTTGTAGTTTTTCCTCTGTAAAAATCCCTGGAAAAGGCAGGATTCCTTAGCAATCTAGTTGAAACCCCTTCTGTCTCTCTCAAACAGAAGCTTTCTTTCTCTCAATAAATATATTCTGCTCCTAAAGAATCTACCAAATCCACCCCAGATTTTTTTTTAAAGTATTATTTCCATGTCATTAACTAAAGCCATTAGTCCCTTCTAGTATCAGCATACTGGCCTATATTTATCAGTGACTTTTAACTGAAAAGCTTATAATGCAGGTCTTCTTATTGACTAGTAAGTTCCTCTTTGACTCTGGGAAAGTCAAGTCATCATCATCAGCAGCAGCAACAGCAGCATCACCATCATACGATAATGCTAAGGGTTCTACCTAGATGGTACAGTTCATTCTACCTCACTTCCAGGAAGCTTTCACTAACACCATAAGAAAAGTAAAGCTCTAGGTAACTCAGTCCTACTATTTTCTAAACATTGATGTCTCCCTAATTCTTATGTTAGAACCTAACACTAAATGCAGTGGGGGAAAGGATCATTTACAAGGGTAGAGCCTTCAAGAATAGGATTAGTTCCCTCATAAAAGAAGCTCAAAGGATCTCCTTTTCCCTTCTGAAGTAGAAAGAACTGGCCTTCACCAGACAGCAGACCTTCTAGCACCAGAACTGTGGGCTTTCCAGCTTCCAGAATTTTAAGCAAAACATTCCTGTTGTTCTTATTACCCACCTAGTCTAAGACATTTTGTTAGAACACCCCAAATGGACAAAAACAGTATCTTGCTTAAAAATATGCATCTGGTGAACTTAGTGAAGTCAGCATCTGATGTGAGCCCACAAGCTTAAACACTACACCACACAAGGCAATGAAGACAGAGTAGAAAGAACAGTTCATGACTTACCAGTTGACCCTATCTGGGGGATACCTTTGGTGCCCACACTATATCCCCCCAGTATATCTCTGATTTCAGTCTCAGTTTTGATGAACATTTCTATGAATCTTAGGTAGATTTTCTGCTTTTCTCTCTTGAGATCTCCTTTTACAGGACTCAACACAGCCCACATTTAAGACAGCTTGCAACTCCTCAACCAAAGGGGCATAAGAATGGCAAAGAAACGCCCACCCTACATCCTACCATAAATAACCCCAGTGATATTTCATGTTTCTCAGCAGACCTACGTAACCCAGCATCCAGTGTCAACAGCATCAACGAAGATACTATACTTTTCTATTGGCCTTTTCCCCTTTCTGCCACATTCACCTCATACCCTCACTCCTGCTTTTAGGGTTCCACTCCCAAATAAACCATTTGCACCTGAGGTCTTCTCTTAGGCTTGCTTTTGGTGAACCAAACTAAGACACACACCTTTGTAACTTGGTGAACTAGACATTTCCTTAGGATTCCTTCTTCGATTCACATACAAATTTTTAAAAATCTTTTACTTCTTTATCCCTGAATAAATTCAGTCAAGGTATACATTCCATGAGAGCTACTCCCATTGTATAGTGTGAAAATACAAACAAAAGTCAGTTCTCCTGTGTTATAATGTACCTGAAAGTTCTGGTGGATGAGCTGCTAGATTTGCATTTGTACATAGATTTTCAGAGAAGTAGAGGTTTAACTGGGAAGGACCTAGCCTCTGAGTAGTCTATACAGAAGCTTGGAATAATTCTGCATAAAATATTTCAGAAGGACAGCTTGGTCTGCCTATTATCATTTGAATGTGTTTATATGCAGTCCAGAAAGGTCTTGAAGAACAGTTGACAGATTCTGTTCTTCTGAACACAGTTTTCTAAGGTCAACCACTTCCTGATAATATGATCCTATGGAAATTTTGAATGACAGTCACCAAAAGTCCCAGGATATATGTCTAAAGCATGAGTAGAGACAAGACAAGAAGAAACAATCTTCATTCATTCTAAACCTGTTGTTTCACAGATGAGAAAAGGAATTGCATGAAGAATTGCTGAGTCATATACACTTCTCACAAGCATTAAAAAACAGGAGCACAGGCCAGGCCTCCCTGCACTGTGTTGCTCTTCCATGTTTAAACAGCTGGCTATCAATCAATATGCTATCGTAGCCTTTGCAAGTACCAGCGAGACTCCCACCCTGCGTGTGAAAATAGCAATGAAAAGGTAGAATCCCTCTGAAATATAACATATAGTTAGTGGTGAGGCCATAGTTGTATAATCACGTACTTGCAGAGTTTGAGAAATGAAAGAGGTTCTGGTGGAATGTGGTTCACTGACAGGCACCACTAATTTGAAGAAACTATTAATTTCTATTTAAAGCCTGGAAAATTGTTATTTTAATATTTTGTGTCTCTGATTACTTTATTTTTCACTACGTTAAGTGCCCTAAATATATTACAAATTCCCTATGTTACAGGTACAATTGTCATGCCCTTTCTCTTACTGTTTCTAATTTGTCACCTTGGCATAGTATCCTTGTTACGATTTTTATTATGTGTACCCCAAAGGCCTATGTCATCAGCCTGTGGTGCTGTTGGGAGGTGGTAGAACTTTAAGAGGTGGGACATAATGGAAGGAAGTGAGGTCACTGGGGAGATGTCTTTGAAGAGAATACTGTGATGTCAGCTCCTTCTCCTCTTCTTCCTGCCTGGCCCTGATGTGAGCAGCTTCTTCAACCATGCTTTCCCTCCACAATGTGCTACCTTACCACGGGCCCCAAAACAATGACCCAATCACTGTGGACAGGAACCTGCAAGACTGTGAGCCAGGATAAACTTCCCTCCTTTTAAGTTAATTTATCTCAAGTATTTGTTTCGGCAACAGAAAGCTAATGCAGTCCTCAGTGTTCATTCATGCAGGGCCCTGTGTTAGAATTTCTTCCTTTTCAAAGCTGAATAATACCCCGTTTTACAGATTACCCACATTTTATTTATTTGTAGACATTTTGAACAGTTTCCTCCTCTTGGCAATATTCCTCTGCTTTAATCAATCCAGAAAAAGGTACCAGGAAACTAGGGATGACCTCCATAGCATAGAGACTACTGAAATTATTCAAACTAACCAGTTCTAAACTGGGCCTGCCTTGCATTTCCTCAAGAAACCTCATTTACTGGGGCCTCTGACCTAAACTGTCCCCTGGCTCCTGTCTTTTCCTTCCGACCATCCTGGTGTTTTCTGTGGCATGCCCATGTCTCCCATCTTTCAGAATGTAAGTATGGCTCAGTTCACTGCCTTGAGACTCTGCTCTGTCTCCTCTTATGGCCTTACCTGACTGAGCATCTCATCAAAGAATCCTGGCCATCAGGCCTCCTTGCTTCACTCCTCTTTATTGTTGGAACCCTTAGCCCAAGAACCATATAGCAGGTGACTGGTTGGCAACACTGGCTGTGTATTAGATTCACCTGGAGTGCTTTCTAGTAAAACTACAAATGTCCAATTATCAGCCCCAGCCAGAGCTGCCCCCTTTGAGAAGAAGGTAAAGGGTTCATCAGTCATTAGGAGCTGGTTACTTTATTGTGATGCAGTGAGGCCCAGGAACCTCTGCCATAATCAGAAAGTCAGATACAGTATCCAGCCTGTGTTCTAAGGGCAGGCCATGTTCAAAATGAATTCCCGTAGAGTCCTTCAGGCACACCAAAGATTTCAAAAAGAATTAACCACAATTCCCCACTAAAGAGGAAAAGGTCCTTCCTTGGTTTTTCTGAAAAAACAAGCATGCAGGACTCACTTCTTCCTGGCATCAATGAGGTCCTGATTGCAACATACCCCAACCAACATCCCACACTAAGTCTGTATCTTATCTAGCCAAATTCTGCATCCAGCCTGTGTGCTCACACACTGCACTTCTCTGCAGATTAAGCAGAGTCAGAGAGAGCTGTGGTACAGTTGTGGCACTACAGGTGATCTCAAGGGTCCCCAGAAGGGTTTTGTATAAGCAGCAGACCCAGAAAACATGGAATGACCACAACCCAGAAAGTAGGCAAATCTCTGGGAATCACTGAGAAAGATGAAAGAGGCAGCTGATACCTACAGTATTCAATGCCCAGGCTAGAAGTAGAAGATACAGGTGACACATCCCACAGTGGCAGACAAAGCACCAGGACAAAGAATGAAAGAAGAAGCAGGTGCAGGGTGGAGAAGCAGTGTAGCCTTGTGGGTACACAATTGGGCCCTGATGGTAAACTGCCTGGGATCAACCCTGGCTCCAATCCATGATTTTGGGTTAAAAAAAAAAAAGAAGCCCCTCTAGGCCTCAAGTTTCTCACCTGTCAAATAGGAATAACATTCCTCTAAAAGTAGAGTACCACAGTAGCTGGTATGCACAGCAATGTTAGCAGTATTATTGTAAGGTAAGTAGGTAGTTCCCCAGACCCAAGACAGAACCTTAGTCAGAGGAAAAATACAGCTGGTGAAAGACCAGCTATAAGACAGCAGGATCTGCAGTAGAGCTGCAAACCCAGCTCAACACTATAGCCATAGACTAGAACTTGTGGTTCCACTTTTTTGTTTGTTTGTTTGTTTGTTTGGTTGGTTGGTTGGTTTTTGTTTTGTTTTGTTCTGCTTTGTTTTGTTTTGTTGTAGAAACAATGTTGGCTCCAAAGTCCTGGACAGAATGAGCAGCTGTGGGTTTAGTTACAAAGGTTCAAGGAAGCCAAGCTGATCATTACGTTGATTGGCTTGGCTCACATTCAAAGCGGGAATCTCTGGGTTTCTCTTTTCTATTCACAGGCCTTCCCCAGAGCAACTCTTTTCTTCACTTAGGAATTATTTTTTTATTTTTTGTACTAACCCCCATGTCTAATTCCAGGCTTCTACTGGTGCTCTGAGCAATGGCTTCTTTCCTGTCTTGTTTTGCAGTTTTCCCCCATGCTTTGATCTAGACCCTTCAAACTGGCAGTTACCCAACCCATGGAGGCCAAAAGGAGGCTTTCTTCCCTATCTTCTCCTCTGCATACCCTGCCCTACCCATCTACCCCCACCAACCAGGGTCCTATCATCCTCCAACTCCAATATATAAAGCCTTCATTTAGTAATTCTCATACATATTTTCATGTTAATAACACCCACTCTCTTCCCTGGAAAGTTCCCATTAGCCTTTCCTTAAACACTCAAACACAGTAAGGCTTCACATTAACATTTTAACACAGCGTCCTCTGTCCCCACTGTTCAGTTCACTGTCGTTAAGGAGGAAGGGAAATCTTTCACCATACTCCAAAAACCAACTCCCAAAGTGGACAAATGAGGACATTTCTCTAAACATGTTTATTTCTCTGGTCGTCCTTGGCCACCCTCACCCTGTGAAGCTGGTACACCTGTTGAGACACTGGCCCTGCTTCTCAGTGCAGAAGAGAAAAATGTGTGGTTCGTTTGGAGTACACACCAATAGATCTGTTCTTTTCCAAACCAAAACTTGAACTTTAAACTATATCCAGACATTTCGGAACTCAGCTATAGATCTAGCACTAAAAAGTCCAGGCCAACAACACCCAGATGGAACCATTCAGGAACATTGTGTACCAGAGGATCTACAAGCCCAAGGATCAATTATTGACCAGGCAGAAATGTTCCCTTCAATGCATCAGAGTGCTGCCCTCTACTTATTCTCTGCACTGTGCAGAGGGATTGAATGGGGGGTAAATAATAATGCGGGATCAGCTACACTCTTCAGAACTTACTCATTTTTTATAGATACCACTTTAGAATATTTTTAAAGCTGAAAGGACCTCAGAAATAATCTCTCCCACCTGCATCTTTCACAGATGAAGACCAAGATCTTGTGAAATAAAAGGACATACCATGGGTCATTAGAATTAGATAAGAGGCTCTCTCCCTTTCTCCCTTTTAACAGTGTCTTGCCCAAGTGTACTTTAATTTCAAGCTACACCTGCCTCAGAAGTTATTTGGGTTGGGGAAGAGAAACTAAAGAGGAGTAGAGAAAACCAAAATAGGAGATTTAATTTTTATGGGGTTGAATACCAGATCAAGGAGGAAAGAATAAGGATAAAAAAAAATGGAAGAAGAATATTCAGAATCTGGATACAAAACACCCCAGGAAACTTGCAAAAGTACTTTGAATGATAAAGTGAAAAAACTTAATGTTTGAAATTTTAAAATGCTAAATAGTTAAAAAGGTAATGATGGAACGATCTCTATAAGCACGTGACTTAATTTTCTCATTCAGCCTTTACCTCTAATAAAAACTCTATCAGAGATTCTTATTTTATCAATTTTAAAAATGATAAATTCTGGTGCAGAGACATTGTCTATGGACACAAAACTACAATGTAATAAATGCAAGATTCTACTTCAACACTTAGAACAAAACACATCTGCCAATCTGGTCACGGCTTCCTTCTCATTAGAAAAAGTAGCGATATAGGGGAATGAAACTCCCAACCTACTATGTCCGCGAGTTCATGTTCTCTAAAATAGACGAATGAATTTTAGGAACAACGGAGGTTAAGAGTAGAATACATTGATTGAGAGAAAGACAGCTTCTGTCCGAAGAGACAGAAGGGGTCAAGGACTGTCTTTTCCAGGGAATTTTATAGAGCAAAATCATGGGGTGAGACAGGTTCAAGGTGTGAGAAGGCTGGCAACTCACAAAGCAGATGGGCATAAGGTGGGACAGAACGATAGTTACCCAATAAGATTAATAGTTCAGGTAAAATTAATTAATTTAGGGACACATGAGGAGGTCAGTGATATAGAAAGCCGGCATTCTTAAGGAGCAGTGACTCTTCCCTAGGGGGTTGGAATGGTGACCTTCCTCAGGGTGATAAGGAATTATTTAGAATATCAATCCTCCAGACATGGGTGCATTTGTTTGGTCTTTTGTCTTGAGGCCTGGTCCACAGCAGGAGGTGTCTGTCTCCCCCAGAGTTGCAAAGTATCTGGGCTTCTGCCCTGGCTCCATCAAGGACCCATCCCTGTCTCACTGCCTATAATATTTCTAACTCAGCTGCCTGCAACAGTAGCATAAGTTATGGTGCATAAATAAAACTGCTTCTTAGAGCTACTTAAAAAAAAAAAAAAGACTGCCATGTTGGTGCATCCTGGTAAATCTCAACCTGGAAATGGTCTGTCTCACAAATTTTCACCTTGGGTCAGAAGAAGTTACCTAGAAGCTTTACAGGAACTTGAATTTGAGTTTTAAGTCAATTAAACAGTAATTGGGATAAAAGGACATTTGAGAAAATGTGATTCCTCACCTACCAACTTACTTTTTCTGCCTCATTTCAACTCAGATTACACTTTAAAAATCATAGTAAGTATCCCATCTCAATTTCTTCATTCTTATGTATTTCTTAAAGTTGAACTATATTGTCAGTATAATTTAGCTCCAAAAACTCTAACATCTCCTTCATTGAAGAACATAGCAGTTGAGAGCCACATATGAGGGAAATGACAAAAAACTGACTAAAGTTCTGAATCCCTTGCTAACTGTTCCCATCCCAAGGAAACTGATTTGATTTATAGTAACTCCTTTAAAAGGTACATTTTTCTTTCTCTTATGATTATGACACAATCGGAACTTATTTTCCTACAGATCACTTTATCTAATCTCTCTACTCCTATACTGTGATACCAAAATAATTGATGCCATTTGTTAAGTTCTAAGATGACAAAAGAATTTAACAGTTATCAGAAGTTGACTTTAATAGCTTTAGTTGATTCTAACATATCATTTATGATTTCAAATGACAACGAAAAAAGAGTACATAGTTTGCAGAGGACAAAAAAAAAGTGTCAAGTTGTCAGGAAATTCCTCAGCAAGATTTTAACCAAGGCTGAATTCACTTTTTCTTAATTTCCACATTAAATTGTATATATTTAAAAAACGTTCTGAGGTGTTATTTTTAGGTGTTTTTCATTTGTCCAGACTAATACACAACCGAAAAAGTTTCCACTTAGGGTGTGACAATGCCCAACAACAAAACCTTTTTCCTGTTCTGTTTAAGGTGGGTGGATCAAAGAATGTCTAGGCAGATAAGAATGGACTTCAGATATTGTGCAGTCCCAGTTACTCAGAAGAATAAAAAGAAAAGTTCTTAAATCCTGGCTATGAAGACATTTTTGCCCAAAAAGGCAAGAGCATTCTCCAAGTAGCTGTTGTCAAATGTTCCTTGCAGTTTGCTACATTTCACATCTTCATCTTCAAAAGCCACAAATTTGCAACTTTATGGGTAGGAAGGTTTTAAAACTCAAGTTCCATTTATTTTTGGCCAAACTCAACAGCATAGTCCCTGGGATAGGGACAGGGAAGGTCAAACTGTTGAAATTGTTTCTGAAGCTTTCCCCATCATTCAAGCTCCATTGGAGGAGTTAAAAACATGTTTTCTTAAAAGGTACAGGTCTGAAATGCAACTAAAATGGGCGTTTTTCTTTTGTGTTCTAGATGTATGTATTGTGTCCCAAGTTTCATGTTGGATAACTTCTCAAACTGAAGCAGTGGTAGTAAAGAAATGTGTTCATTACTATCTGGAATCAAGATGCAAAAATACTCACAAAAGGCAGACTAATTTCCGTGTCAAGCAAGAGCTTGAAGCTTGTGTGTGTGTGTGTGTGTGTGTGATTTTGTATTTTGTTTTGTTTTGTTATTGTATGGTACTCTCATCAGTATGAACTGAAATTGACTTCACGAGAATACTAGAGAGCCATTCTGGGCTCTTGGGTTTGACTGTGATGTGAACCACACTGCCAACCTCATCTCAGACCTGCCAGTCTCCAGGGCCCCCAGGCTGAAAACTTCCAAAGGTTTCTCTGTTTATCTTCAAAACAGGAAGCCAGAATAGATGTCTGTTTTCTTCCAGATCTGAACTCTACAACACTGGATGAATCTGTTATGGTGGAAAATTTGTGTCACTGCCCAGATTCACACATCGAAATCCCAATCCCAAAGGCAATAGTTTTAGAAGATGGAGTATTTGGGAGGTTACTAAGACATAGAGACAAAACCTTCATCAGTGAATTAATATGCTTATTAAAGAGGACAGAGAGCAGTTCCTCCTCACTCTCACCACACGAGGCACAGCTAGATAATGCCATCAGTGAACCAGAGAAGAGACCCTCATGAATATAAAATGTTCCAGCACCTTGATTTTGAACTCCTCAACCTCCAAAACTGTGAAAAAAAATTAGTGTTGTTGATCAGATACCTAGCTTAAGGTATTCTGTTATACTGTCCTGGATAGACTAAGATATGCCCCTTAGTATTCCACTATTGTGAACAAAAAGATACCAAAAGAAACATCATATTCTTTATCATTTCCAAAAATCATGGAGATGAATTACAAATTATAAAACAGAAGCTCTGAGTTCAGCTAGTCTTCCTTCCTCATTTTCAGATGAGTAAATTGAGGCCCAGAGGAATGGGTGACTTTCTGGAAGTCGCTCAGTTATTTATAGTATAGACAAGCTTAGGCTCAGATCTGTCGATTCACTCTGTCTAGTGCTGAACAGCAGGATAATTTAAGAGTGGGTGGAGGACAACCGATTTCTTCCACTTCTGAGTTCCCGTTGCAGTCCACAAACAGGATGCTGTGGTGTATGCGTCCCCTATATGTTAGTAGTATTTGAAGGTAAGATTTGGGGGCGTAATTAGGGTTAGATGAGGCCATGAGGGTGGAACATCCACCTCACACTTCTTGGTTAAGTCAAAGCAACTCTGACATCTGTTTTCATATATTAGGGTTCCTTTAAAAAATAATTCTTTTGTAAAATTTTTAAAGAGAATAAAACAAAACAAAACAAAAACATAACAAAGCAAGTCAGAACAAAACACTGCAAGCAACACAGGATTTCAAAACAAGACAATAGGAAATCAACAGTGGCTACCATAATGTCTCCTGTTTTTTTCAAAAGAGTCGTCCGTATCTTCACATACAATAAGTTCAAACAAGGCAAAATAGTACAAAACTGATCAAAACAAAAGAAGGAAAGCATTACAGGCCTTCAAAACCAGACAATAAGAAAATCAGCAATGGCCACCATAATGTCTCTTGTTATCTTCAAAATAGTTGTCCATACCTTCACACATATTGAAATCAAATAATAGAGAACAGGTTGTATTCAGGTTGTTTCCAAGGTTTGGATATTACAAATCGTGCTGCTATATACATGGGTGCACATATATCACTGTGGTACAATTATTTCACTTCTTCTGGGAAAATACCCAGTAGTGGAATAGTTGGGTCAAATGGGACTTCCAATCCCAGCTTTTTGAGGAACCTCCAGACTGACATCCACAGTGTTTGCACAAGTCTACACTCCCACCAACAGTGTAGAAAAGTTCCTTCTTCCCCACAGCCTCTCCAGCATTTGTTATTGGTAGTTTTCTTTATCCTGGCCATTCTTTCTGGAGCGAGATGGAACCTCAGTGCAGTTTTAATTTGCATTTCTCTAATGACCAATGATGCTGAACATTTTTTAATGTATCTATTTGCCATTTGTATTTCTTCAGCTGAGAAGTATGTATTCATCTCAGATGCCCATTGTTGGATTGGGTTTTTGAATTTCAGGGGTCATTTAAAAAATTTTTTCTTTATATGTTTTAGATAAAGAGGGACAGTTGACTAGCATTTTTTTTCCCAACTCGAGGGTTTGCTTTTCACTCTTTCAGAGATTTCTTTTGATATGCAAAACTTTTTAATAAGATGAGATCCCAGTTATTGATTCTGGGAAGCATTTCCCATGAAGTATCACATTTGTTTATGAATTCTCTGCCTACCCCTATGTTTTCAAGATTTCTACCTATTTTGTCTTCCAGCAGATTTAGTGTTTCTGTTTTAATATTTAGATCTTTGATCTATTTTGACTTGAGTTAGTGCATGGTGATATGCATGGGTCTAGTTTTAGTTTCTGGCACATTGAAAGCCAGGTTTTCCAGCACCACTTATTAAAGAGGCTATTTTTCTTCCAGTGAATATGTTTGGCTCCTTTGTCAAAGATAAAGTGGCTGAGGGTATTTGTAGTTGCGTTTGTATCTTCTAATCTATTCCATTAATCTTTAGATCTGTTTTTATTCCAGTACCATGCTGATTTTATCACAGTAGCTTTGTAGTATAACTTCGAATCATGGATGGTGGTGCCTCCTGCGTTGCCTTTGTTGCCCAGAATTGCCTTATCTATTCTAGATCTCTTCTGGTTCAAGATGAATTTTAGGAATGATTTTTCTAGATCTGTGAGGTATGTTAATGTCATTTTGATTGGAATTGCATTAAATCCATACAACGATTTTGGGAAAATGGCCATTTTCACAATGTTTGCTCTTTGTATCCATGAATAAGGAATGTCTTTCCATTTCCTGAGATTCCCCTTTGATTTTTTTTTAATTTTCACTGAATAGATCTTTTACTTCCTTTGTTAGATTGATTCCTAAGAATTTCATTTTTTGGATGCTATTATGAAAGGTATGGCTTCTCTCATTTCTTTTTGTTGTTTGTGTATAGGAATGCTATTGATTTTTGAGTGTGGACTTTTTATCCAACTATATTACTGAAGTCTTTCAATGGAGTTTTGGGCATCTTCTATGTAGTGTATCATGTCATCTACAAATAATGATAATTTAATTTCTTCCTTTCCTATCCTTATTCCTTTTATTTCTCTTTCTTGTGTAATTGCTCTGGTTAATATTTGCAGCACTATATTAAATAGGAGTGGTGATAATTGACATCCTTGTCTTGTTCCTGATATTAGAGTGAAAGGTTTCATTTTTTTGACCATTTAATATGATGCTGGCTGTTGGTTTGTCATAGATGGCTTTTATCAGATTGAGGTAAAGACATCTATTCCAGTGTTCTGTAGAGTTCTTAACATGAGTGTTGGATCATATCAAAAGCTTTTTCTGTACCTATTGAAATGATCATGTGTTTCTTATCTTTAGCCCTATTGATATGGTGTATTACATTTATTGATTTGCATATGTTGAACCATGCCTGCATTCCTGCGATGAATCCCACTTGGTTTTAATGTATCATCTTCTTGATGATTTGCTGCATTCTGTTTGCCAGTATTTTATTGAGAATTTTTGCATCTATGTTCATTGTAGTTCTCTTTTTTAGTTGGATCTTTCTCTAGTTTTGGTATTAAGGTAATATTTACTTCCAGGAACAAATTAGGGAAAAATGCTTCCCTTTCAATGTCATTAAAGAGTTTGAGGAATATTGGAATTAAGTCTTCTTTGAATTTCTTATAGAATTCAGCCATGAATCCATCAGGACCTGGGTTTATTCTTTGTTGGAAAGGTTTTAATTACATTTTCAATTTCATTAATTGAAACTGGGTTATTCAGCAGGTTTATAGCTTCTTGATCCAGCTTTGGTAATTCATATGTTTCTGGAAATCTGTCCATTTCTTCTGTGATATCAAACAAATGAGAGTAAAGGTTTACGAGGTAGATATTTTGAAGTAGTATTCCTCACGGTCTTTAATGATTTTGCCCTTTTCATTCCTTATTGCCTGAATTTGAGTTTTTTCTTTCTTTTTTTAAATAAGATTGGCTAAGGGTTTATCAATTTTATTTATTCTTTAGAGGAACCAACTCTTTGATTCATTAATTCTTTGTATTGTTTTCTTACTCTCTATTGCATTAATTTCTGCTCTGATATTTAGAATTTCCTCCATTCTTTTGGCTTTGGGCTTGACTTACTCTCCTTTTTCTAGATGTTTGAGGTGTAGCTTCAGGTTGTTTTTTTGTGTTTTTTCTGTTTTTCTGATGTGAGAATTCACCACAATAAATTTTCTTCTGAGGACTGCTTTCCTTGCATTCCACAGGTTCCAGCAAGTTATAGTTGTGCTTCTCTTGCTTATAGATATTGTTTAATTTCTATTTTAATTTCCTCTGTTACACACTGATTGCTCAGGAGTATATTACTTAATTTCCATGCATTTATTGAGTTTTTGAGGTTTCTTTTGTTATTAATTTCTAGTTTCATGGCATTATGATCAGATAATGTGCAAAGGATAATTTCAATTCTTTTGCATTTACTTAAGCATGTTGTGTGGGCTAGTATATGGTTATTTTAGAGAATGTCCCATGTAAAGCTGAGGAGAATGTATATTCTGATGCTGTTGGGTGGAACACTCTGTATGCATCTACTAAATCCATTTATTTAAAAGTTTGATTCAGTTTTGCTATTTCTTTGCTGCTTTTCTATCTAGTTGATCTGTTTCCTTGTGTCAGTGGGATGTTAAGGTTTCCTGTTGTAATTGTGTTATTGCTTATTTGACTTTTAATTTCTATTATTATTTGTTTTAGATAGGTGGGTACTCCTGTATTTGGTGCATAGATATTTAAGATTGTTATCTCTTCCTCTTGAAGTTTCCCCCTAACTAGTATGTAGTAACCTTATTTATCTCTTTTGATCATCCTTGGTTTTCAATTCACATTGTCTGCAAACAGCATAGCATCCCTTGCTTTTTTCTGGGTTCCTCTTGTATGAAGTATTGCTTTCCATTCTTTGACTTTCAATCTATGAATTACTTTTTGGATTAGATCAGTTTCTTGTAGACAGCATATGGTTGGATGTTTGTTTCTTGATCCATTCTGCCAGTCTGTTTCTTTTAATTGGTGAATTGAGGCTATTTCCATTAATGGTTATAACTGACATGTATTGGCTTATTTTTGTCACGTTTTCTTTCTACTGCTGGTTCTTTACCTTTCCCCTCTAGTTGTTTGCCTTGCTTAGCGTTTTTTTTTCCCCCCTGCTGATATTCTTGAAGTTGTAGTTGTTTTTATGCCCGTCTAGAACATCTTTCAGTATTCTTTGCAGGGTTGGTTTGGTGGTCATGAAGTCTTTCAGCCATTCTTTGTCACAGAAGTATCTTATTTCTCCATCAATTTTGAAGGACAGTTTTGCAGGGTACATCAGACTGGGTTGGAAGTCATTTCCCTTTAGGATTTAAAATACTTTGATCTGTGTTCTTTTTGACTTCATTTTTTGTGTTGAGAAGTCTGCTGTGATTCTGATGGGCTTTCCTTTACAGGTAATCTGTCTCTTCTCTCTTAACAGCTTTTAATATTCTGTTCTTATGTTGAATTTCTGGGAGGCTTATTATTATATGTCTGGGTGTAGCTTTATTTTGGTTATGGCTCATTGGAATTCCATATGCTTCACTTATCTTCACATCAGTTTCCTTTCCCATGTTTGAGAAATCTTCAGCTATTACTTCTATAAATAGTCTTTTGAAAACATTTGTGTTGTCACCTTTTTCATTTACACCTGTCAATCTTATATTACTTTTTCTTTGCATCATCTTGCAACTGTTGAATTGTTATTTCCTGATTCCTTGTTATTTTTAAAAGATCTTTCCTTTCCTGTTCACTAGCTGCAATCTTGCCATTGGGGACTGAAAGTCTATCTTCATGTTCCTTGAGGTGGTTTTGCCAGCTTTCAATGGAATTTTTAATTTCCTGAATATCTCTTTGCATCTGTTTCA
The DNA here is from genome assembly GCA_004027455.1 of Hydrochoerus hydrochaeris. Lineage (NCBI taxonomy): Eukaryota > Metazoa > Chordata > Mammalia > Rodentia > Hydrochaeridae > Hydrochoerus > Hydrochoerus hydrochaeris. Next base: position 728,622 of record PVLA01000008.1, read on the forward strand.
TGCATTCTGTTTCTTCCTTATATTGTTCATTCAAGGTTTTCATCTTTTTGCAGTGTTCCTCAATTTTTTAAACTATGTCTTCTTTAGATGTGTTCAGAATTTCTATTACGTTTATCATTTCTTCTTTTAGCTAGGAGATTATTTCTGATCTGAGTTCCTTTACAGCTTCATAGAGTCATTTTTTTATTTCATTTGCTATCATTTCAGAAGTTTCAGGTTTATAGTTTACATTTTCTTTTCTATATCCATGTCTCCTAGGTTTCTTTCGGATGGGCTGGAGGTTTGAGATTTTATTTTGCTCTTTCATTTTGTTATTTTCCTATATTCCCCTGGGAAAGCTGAATGCAAGGTCTCAGTAGCTTCCTGGGTTGAGGATATCTGTCTGTACTGCAGGAAGTTTCACCAGTTGAGTGGCATTCTTTAGTCAGGCCTTACCAGCTCCTTAGTGGCACTCGAAGGCTCCTCAAATGTGGGGAGTACACTGGGCGGGCCTCCAGTACACTCCATGTGGTACTGTGAAGCTCCTGGCTGCTTGAGGTTGCTGGATGGGACTCTACCAGGTTCTGAGTGGCATACAGAGGCTTAACAGTTAGATGGAGTACTCTGTGCAGGCTTCAGCTCATGCCACATGGCACACCAAAGCTCCACAGCTGCTTGGGATCACTGGGCAAGGCCATACCAGCTCCCAAATGAGGTAATGAGGTTGCACAGCTAGATGGGGTTTGCTATGCAGGCCTTCAGCTCACGCCACTAAACACAGCAGGTTCCCCAGCCACCCAGGGTCACTGGGTAAGGCCCCCAGGCCCCGTGGGACCTACCTCAAGGTCCATGGCTGATTACGGTGTTGGGCAGGGCCCTACCATGTTCCATGCAAGGTGTTGAGATTACACAGATGGATGGGGTTCACTGTGCAGGCCTGAAAAACAATTCTTTTGCTTGAAAAAAATGTTAGGGAGTATGATGGGATATACATCCTCTCTTCCTGCATTTGCTGTTATTTTAAAATATTAGAAAATAGAGAAATGAAAGTAATGGCTAGTGTTAAAGAGTATAGTCACCAAATTTAATACAAATAAGAGAAATGGAAATTCTCAAGCAAGTTGGAAAGAGAGCCCTTAATGTCAGCTGAAACATTAGATTTCAGATGACTGAATTTAGATTTAAATATGCAAAATGCAAAAGACAAAAGATGACAAAAATCTTTTACATACAGTCAAACACAGTGTCTTAATAGTGATGCATTTTTTTCTGACTTTGAGCTGGAAACATATGAGCCTATTTCTGACCTTCCTGTCTGACTTTATTATTTGTTTGGGAGTAGGAAGTACACAAAGAAGCAAACGCCTGCCAGTGTGCGTATGTGCGCCTAAGCGTTATCTTGCTGATTTCTCCACTGTCCTCCACAGGGTCTCTCAGCCTGCACTGGGTCTTGCAGTCAGGTTTTACTTTGCCAGTTTATTTCTTTTCAATTTGATTTTTTGTGAACATTTGAAGTTAGAAGACTTTCTCTTAAAGTCTAACTTCCTAGATTTCTTGAAAAATCAGAAAATCTGGAAATAAACTCAAATTCAGTAGGATTTTAGGCCTCCATCGTACACGATTGAGTTACAGATATTTTTATGCTTGTATTTTCCTTGTACTAAAATAAGTTCACTTCCCTACTTATCATCTCCAGCACTGCTTCTCACACTTCATTGGACATCAGAATCCCCTGCAGGGCTTGTTGAAATACAGGTTACTGAGTCCCACATTCAGGCAGGCCCATGAGTTTATATTTCTAGTATTTCCCAAGTGAAGCCAAGGTACAGGTCCCAGGATTATACTTTGACAATCCCTACTCTACAACTCAGTGCAGAGCTCTGCATACAAATTGGTGAGATGCCATGCTTATTATATAGTGATTAAAAGTCACAGAGAGGCCTTTTGTAAGTTCCAGTTTCTAACTTTGCACAAGTTCTTTAATTTTCTAGTACATTTCTAACTTCATTGGTATATTGAGAAAAGTAATAGAACTATAGGTTCAAATGACTGTTATTAACACTAAATGAGATGAATATATAAAATACTGTATCTGATGTATTTAGTGGCCAGTAAATTTTGACTATTGTTATTTGTTAATCACTTATGTTCTTTGCCTACAAATTTCAAGTCAATGTCTTCTCATTTTTCTTTGGAATTCAAAAATATCTAAAGCTGTGCCTTATATATAATAGGCACCCAATAAATATTTCCTGAATAAATAAATGGAGACATACACTAACACATAGTCAAATGTCATGACTCAAACAAGTCATGTAAGATAGTCTAGCTCAGGTTTCACTTTTATAGCTTATTTTTCTCTTTTAGAGTGATGCTGGGGATTGAACCCAGAGCCTTCACACACACTACATCCCTAGTCCTTTTTTATTTTTGGGACAGGGTCTCATAGAGCTGCTAAATAGCCAAGTTGGGCTTGAACTTGATCTTCCTGCCTCCAGAGTGCTGGGATTACAGGTGCACACCATCACATTTAGTTTATAAAGATCTTTTCATCATAGCACAAAGCCTCATTAAAATGAATATCTCTCCATCAAAGTGTAAACTCACATATGATTGATAATCAAAATAATTGCCCAAGGGCTATTAATAGCTAGTTTTTATATATATATTTGATACAGATGCTCTTTGTATATTAGATACACTGGAATATTTTTTCCTTTCACAAAGAAATATGGTTTCACTCTACCCTTGTTCTAGAATATCAGTATAACTGATATTTAATATCAGTATAACTGATATTTAACATTAACTGAACCCATACAAACTTGGTTCAGTTAATGTTAAATATCAGTTTAATATACCAGTTAGAAGGTGCATTGAGCTACTTCTGACAGAGAACTCCTATGCACAAAGGTATTTTCTCTCAGATTAAAAAAAGTATCTTGAGGTAGCAGGGCAGGGCTGGAGTGGTGACTCAGCAAAATCTTCAAGAATTGATGTCTCTTCCATCTCTCTGCCCATTAGCTCAACACAAGGCTCATCTGTAAATCCATCTCAGAATCCAGGAGGGCTACTGAAGTTTCTCAGCTCCCATCTGCTTTCTAGCCAGCAAAAGAAAGGAGAGGATTTAGAGCCAAACTTCCCTCTCTACACCTCCCTTTTAAGAAGTCTTCCTGGAAGTCCCACAGAGAAAGTCTTATTAACCAAAGCTGGACACACAGCCACACACTCTGTGAGCTGAGTATATTGCTGCTCTGAGATACCAAGCTTCTATTAGTAGAGAGGAAGAACTGGTGTTGGTTTGGAGAATTAGCTGTGTCTCCAAAAACTAGTACATATGCACACATGATGCAACACACACGCACTCACATGCATGCACATAATTCACACACATGGACATAATACACACAGTGTCTTCATTCTTGGCTCCCACTGAGCAGCATATCACACATTTGGAACATGTTTCAGTATTTGCTAAGTGAGCTTCTGTGAATGTAGATTTCACTTATCTGTTTTTGCTATCACATTTTTGATGAGGCAAAACATGTAACTTAAAAATGGCCCAGCCCTGGGAAAAGCAGCTGGCATAGGCAGCAGGGCCACATACTGCATTGATGTGCAGTGTAAATTTGGATCGCACACCACACTGTGATGATGCTGGCAGTTGGGATAAAAATAAACACTTCCCAACACCCTCTGTACTGTGATTATAGTATTCAAACCTCTAGAAAGAGAGGGGTAAAAACCAACAGCAGGAGAATAACACACTGTAACACCTCATAGAAAACTGACAGATCTGGAGAAACAGGCCTCATTTAGAAGGAATCTCTTGCTGCCTCTCTCCTCTGCTCCAGCTTCCTACTATCTACATTGTAACATGGTTGCAATTTTAATTTTATCTAACTTTTGCAAGCTATACTGGAAAATGCCTACATGCAAACTTCCAAAAAGAGCCTTCCTCACTGACACCTTCTAAGCCATCAGCTAACCTGGATCTGCAGTTTCTCCATGCTTGGAACCTCAGAAACAGACAAAAACTCCTTTATAAAGGAGCTTGAAAAGAACTGAACTCTAATACGATAGGGTCTCTGTGTTCTTTGTGTAGGTAGGTAATTTCCCAGCAAGGTTTCGAGTTTTGGAGTTAGCTTTTGTAATTACCATAAAAGAGAGATAGTAACCTTTAGAGTGAGTGGCCATAGCACCCTAACACTAGGCTGCGTGAAAACAGATCACATTACCCAGAGACTCACATTGCTGCCCGAGATATTGTGCAAAACTGGGTTCTGCTGTAAGCATCCAGGCAGCCTTTCTTCATGGAGGCAAGTCATTGCACCTGTGAGAAGTGGATTTCTTTCTTTAAGGGAAAACTTTCTCTACCACCACCCCCATTCAATTCATATTTTGAAAGCAGATGCTGAGAGCAGAAAGGTGGTTGTCCGAGGCCAGGGAAAGTAGGGAAGAGAGGTAAGGAAAGGTTTGTCAGTGAAGACTAAGTTATAACTAGATAGGAACAAGAAGTTCCTCTGTGCTATTGAACTGTATGGTGACCTTAGGTAACAATAATGTACTATACATTTCAAAAAACTAGAAGAAAGCATTTTGAAAGTTTTCACCATAAATTAATAAGTGTTTGAAGAAGTAAATATGTTTAAACTGATATATATATATATATATCTCCAAACACTACATGATACTCCATTAACACATATAATTTTATGGATTTTGTTTCTATTAAAAATAGATAATAAAAATGTTGCTACTATCAAAGAATTATTTTCTATTTGTAAGAGACAGACAATAAACAAACAGATATTATCACTGAATGGTATGTAATAAGAGCAAAAGGTAGGTGTAGGGTAATAAGATATTGGGATGGATAAAAGGGGTGGATATGTTATGCATCAGAGAAGGTCTCATGAAATGACATAGAACTGAGAAATGTGAGTGAATTTGAGGAATGCACATATTTCTTTGTGAAAGGAAAAAATATTCCAGTGTATCTAATATACAAAGAGCATCTGTATCAAAAGAATGGAAGACACCATTATTAAATAAACAAAGATAACAACAAAAAAATATGAAATAGCACATAGGGAAACTGAAGTCCACTCACCAAGAACCCTGCTTTTCAAATCAGTTTTTCCATAATATTTGCACTTTATATATATATTTGATTTACTGGACAGGAGACCAAAGTCAAATTTAATATTAGCAATCTATTTGCATTTCAATCTTAGCAACCTTGTGAATAGGTAAGAATGCCTCCATTCTACCTGTAGATAAGGCTCAGACCATTTAACATCTTCGCTTATGATAACATGGTTACTAGGTTACTACACAGCAAAGAGAAGATAAGATTATCCTGCATTCAACCCATCATCTTTCCAAAGCTATATTTTACTTATTTCCTCCTCTAAAGCATCTAGAACAAGGGTAGAGTGAAACCAAGTGCAGGTAAAGGATGTGGAAACAGAGGCAGAGAGGTCCAGGAGAAGTTCTGGGGGCAACCAGCTCTAAAAGCAAACTTTCTTCATAATTTCATTTTACCTTAGAAATATATTTTATGACAGATCCATACTCATTCAATTTCAACCAAATAAATACACTACCGGAATGTGTACCATGTCACTGCCTAGCTTTACTTGTCACACCCCCAAATGCACCAAGTAGCCTGGTTTTGAAAACAGAGCCAAATGCAGAATAAGAACTAACAGGGAATTCAAACTTACCAATCCTACAGGCTACATTATTCTATATTGCCAGTTCCATAATTATTGATATATAAAAATGTGGTTAAAATACTCTCTATAGTACAAATATAAACTAGCATGCATTACAAACTGGTATTCAAGTGTCAGGCCTTCATCTTATTTTCTGTAGTCCAGTTTGTAAGGTATTGTACACATCTGGAGAAAAGTATTCTTCCAGAAAATTGCAGGTGGTTGAAATCCAAGAATAAAGTTATTGTCATTCAGCACAAGTGGGTGATTTACTGAGATGAATTTTCCTTCTCCATATAATTCATTATTCATTAAGGGTGAAGTACAACATTGCCGTTCTGGAATGTATCTGGTGCTGTTTCCAAGGGAAGTGTCTATACTCTTCTAAATATAAACTGTTACAGATGGGTTCCTGGGGTTCTGTAGATATGAAAATATCTCTTATGTACCCTTTCATTCTTTGTGTAATGTAAGAGTTTGTTAGTTATTAGTTTTTGGCTTATCTACAATATAGATATTCTCTTCCCTTCTCTGACTTTCCCCTAAAAGACTATGTTGCCATTGCACCTGGTATTTTACCTCATCTCCAAGTAGAAAGATCAACTTGGCAAACACTTTTCTTCAAATCATTTATCACACTTGCAAAGAGTCGTAAGGGTCTGTGTTATTTCCCTCAAGTTCCACTGCATGTGTTTCTAAGGTATCTTTTGATGTACCTTTAGGAAAGAGCTCTGTTGACAAAGAAACAAAGAACCACAGAATCTAATATTCTGTTCAAAGTCTCATGAAGGGAGATACAGATATTGGTTCATTTGAGTCAAAGCTCTCTAGAAATGAATCTGGGTATATATTGGTAGTGGACTTTAAAGGGAGATGCAGAAATACCCTTCTGCCCATTTCAAAGGAGGAAAAAAATTCCACTTCATTCTTAATGCATGAGGAAGCTGATGGCCAATACCCTTTGAATGCTTTACAGAGAGCTCTAGCAAGAGAAAAGCAGACATTCTTCCTACCTCTTCCACCTCTTTATTCACGTCCTTCAAAAGCATTAATTATATAAATCATATATTTTCCACTTGCTCAGATGCTGCTGTCATTTCTCCCTCCATTGCTACAATGACCTCCTAATTCATCTGCCTACCTCTGGCACCTTCTCACTCAATCTACCCTCCCCACTGCACTAGAGAAAACTTGGTACATTCTAGATCTGGTCAAGCCTCTCTCCTGATTAAGATTTTGGAGGCTCCCACTGCCCACAGAGGAAGGTCATCAGTTCATCAGAGTGGCACCAGACCTTCCATCTGAATCTGCTTACCTTTTCTTCTCATCTGCAGAGGTTCCCGCTCTATGCTCTCCTGCTCAGCTACCACCACACCTTGACCCCTGCTGGCCTCAAAATGCAAAACTTTCCTTTCTCCATCCCCAACCTGAAAGATGATGTAGCCCAAATGACTCCTCTCTCCATCGCTCTCCCAGCTCCACACAGAACATCTAGCACGTATATTTTCTTGGGTATATTTTTACCATCTCTACTCGACCCCACCAGTTCTCAGAAGATAAGGGCTAAGGCATCTATGGCATGCGTTTCCAGGGTCCTTACTTCCCTACATATCCAGCAGCCTTGTTGGGAGAATCCCCCTAGGAAGCTGAGATGCACTGGAGCAGATACCTGAGGTGGCCGCTGGCAACAGTACTGAGTTCTGTCCACAGCTGCAGCCCTATCAGGTAAGCAGAGAAATGCAACTCAGGTCTCCAAATGTATGTGCTGCGGGCACTTTGGTTTGCTTAGCTAGGGGCCCCAGTTTGGAAGAGCTCCTGAAGGGCCCAGCACAGCTGCCCAGCAGTGTACCAAAGCCTTTAGAGACTGCTGACTAATGATATTAGTCTGCCTCTATTGATATGAGCAGAGGTTGCTGACAGCTCTGGGCTTGGCATTTTGCAAAGATAAATTAATTTTAATCATAATACAAATTAAAAATAACATTATAGGGTTCTTGTTTTAGGGTAATCACTGTACTAGTATTTTGTACTTACCATTTAATCATGAATACCATATATGGTAAATACCATCACTGTCATCTCTGTTTTCTAGGTATGAAGTATATTAGACACCACCTGTGCCCTGATCATCTTTTCTTGGATCTTCTCACTTCAGTGCATGCAAAACTCAGCTGCTATGCCTACATCTCCTGGCCAGAGACTGTGCTCTGGTATCAGTGCCTCTTTCCTGCAGTATGCTTGGCCAGAGGTGCCAAAGAATTATGACTTCCTAGAAGTATCCTTCAAACAGTGATCAAAGGGTTTGCCTCTCAAGTAGGTTGGCTCTCAAGTATAGGTTCTAACTGGCTCCCAGAGTTCCCTGGTGACTAAGCTCTGGTTGCCTATAATTACAACATGTTAGATAACTTACCCTTTTTTTAAATAAGCTTCTGTCCCTTCACCTGTTTACTGCACCAGGGTTTCTTGAGCTACCTTCTAGTATTTGTACTTGGAAATCTCATCTTTATGTCTAGTACTCAAGGAACCTGACAAAGACAAGACCAATGCACAAAAAGTACTCGAAGCTGGATGTGGTGCCATATACCTGAAATCCCAGCTGTGGCAGGAAGAAGGATCACAAATTTAAAGCAAGGCTTGGCAACTTAGCAAGATCTTGTCTCAAAATAATTTTTTAAAAAATAAATGGGAAAATAATAAATAAATGGGGATGCTATTCAGTGGTAGAGTGCTTGCCTAGCACGCTTGAAGCTGTGGGTTCAATCCTTAGTTCTAGGGAGAAAAAGAAAAATTCAGGGACGTGCCCAAGATACAATCACTCTCTAAGGGCCCACACTCTTAGCTACTACCCTGTACTGCTAACTCATCTACATTCTACCTCAGGGGAAACAGACAACCCGCTACGCCCGCCTCTGTATCTAAATATGTTAAGACAGGCGCAGGGTCTCCAGTTTGTTCTGCCGTGACTGTTAGGAGCATGGTTTCCATACCAATCATTCCCTTGTGAGGTACCCTATCTAGCTTCAAGTTTTCCACATAAAATTAAACATATGAAATTTTTTCTGCTTTAGATATTTCATATTCCATCCATCTGTTTCTTAATCCTGTGTCATTATAGAAACAGAGAATTCCAAATACAGATCAGTAAACTATTCAACTTTAATCCTCCTTTAACAACAAAAACCGTTTCTGAGACTATTTCTACGTTCACAATCAGAGCCATGCATACAAAATGTTGTTGAATGGGTTACAATGGATCTTACTAATATGACAATATTACTGAGAATTACGTTAATAAGGTCTTATCAATTTAGCGAGTTATGGATCTTAAGCATCCACTAACTGTCATTTACAGTAACAACAAACACTCCAATATTCTCTGTCCATGTATTTCAGTGAGTTGTACCCTTATCTAGGAGTTCTGGATTTATCTCTGATGTGACTTTTTTCTCTACCATCTTTTGTATCAGCTACTAGACAACATTTAAGCATCATAGGTTAACTACGAAAAACATTACCTGAAGCCAACCACTCCACAGAGGGATGTGAAAAATATATTACTGGTGTTTAAGTTCTTGAACTGGTGCATGCAATCAGTTTGTGTTACAGTCAATGTAAAGTAGCCAATAATTTTACAAATTATACCATAACACAAACTGTGAAGAGTCAAAGATTATTAGGGAAAAAGGAACCTTAGAGAACAATTATTTAAATTTCATCTTCTTCAGAAGGTAAGATTTTGAAGCAAAGTAGAAACATAATCAGAAATAGAGCCCAAGTTTCTCGATTCAGTGCTTGGTTCATCTACCGTAACAAGTTCCACATTCTGAATAACTCATTTGCCATTCCAATCACAGGAGAGTATCCTTATATACTGTTTCAGTCAGCTTTCCAGCACTGTTACAAAATCCTCAAGACAAGGAACAGGTTATTTTTACTTATTGTTTCAAAAATTTCAGTTTATGGTCATCTGGCCCTGTTACTTTGGGCCCATGGCACCGCAGCACGTTATGGCAAGAGCACATGGTAGGGAAGGGATATTCACTTCATAGCAGAAGAGAAGTAAAGAGAGAGACAGAGATCAAGGTCCCAATATCCCCTCAAGGGCACAGCTTCAACAACCTAATTTCCTCCCACCAGGACCCACTCCTAAAGGCTTCACCTCCCCCCCAGTAGCACCACAGCCTGGCAAACAAACCTTTAACACCTGGGCCTTTGAGGGACACTTACTGAAACTGTAGCCATGAATTCATCTCTCATGATAACTGACACCTAGTTGGCAAGACACACGTGAAATTAATGAAATTTATATATCAGGAATTTAGAACTAAGACAAAGAGAGATCAAGACAGTGGAAGGTGCTTGAACTGCACCTGAATGCTGTGCTCGGTCTATGCAGCAAGACTGCTATAACAAGCAGTCATACAAGACCCCAAGAAATACAAGCTGGGCTTTACTTCTCCTGACCAGTTCTTCTCAGGCCTGGATATTGAGACTTCATAAAGCTTGTCTGTATTTTTTAAGTAATGTCCCTCACCCAGTTTACTTTAACTAACCTGAGTAGGTTTGTTTTCCTGTAAATAAAAGTCCTTGAGTAGAAAACATCCCCCTGTTCTTGCTGTTAAACTAAACCATTTTTAAATGGGTATCAGATAATGGGATAGTAAAAGTGAGCACTGGAATCATTATGAAATATCAAACCAGCATGATGAAGTAAGAGACTAAGTTTAGTTAAATGCCAGCTAAGGTTGGAGAATGTTATTACATGAAAAAAAGAGGCTGAGATTCTTCTATAGCTCTTTTTTAAAAATCTGAGAGCACATTTTAAAATCTTTTGAATAATAAATGTGTGGGGTTCGAAAGATGATTTTTCTCCTGCTCTCCTCTTAGACTTACCAACTATTTACAAGCCAGGAAAATAGAAGAGTATAATCTATGACTATAAAAGAGCATGTTCCCCTTCCATTTCCATTTTTGATGATGAATTTGTAGTCCATCTAGAGTACAGCTCTCTGCTACACTCATCTTTTGGAGGCAGCACATTAAGTAAGGCTTTTTCTGACTTTCTACTGGTTTTATTGGTTTTCACAGGCCTAATATAATAAATCTACCCCAAATAATAAAGTATTTTTAAAAATTTCTCCAATAACTTCAAACACAACTGTATTGGAACTATTATTTTCAACTATCAGCCCCTCTCCCACATCTTTATTAACAAGACCCTGATTTTCCATTTCTCTTTGATCCTATTCCCAGCTCACCAGCTCATGAGAAAATCCCAGTGAATTTAGAATCATCATGATAATTTTATTCCCTTTGTCAGAAAATGCTTAGGCATTGCCATGTTATATAAATCTAGCCAATGATTTATGTCTGCTGGTAGCTGTTGTGGTTTGTATTTGTCCCCCAAAGTTGGAAATTTGATTGCCAATGCAACAGTGTTAAGAGGTGCATCTTTTAAGCAGAGATTGAGTCCCAAGGACTCTGACCTCACAAATGGATTACTGCAGTTAATGAAGGAGAGAGTTCTTCATTTACGGATGAGCTTGGCCCCTTCTCTTCCCTCCCCTCGCCTTTCCTCCCCTCCTCTCCTTTCCTTTCCCTCTCCTTCCCCCTCTTCCTCTCCCTTCTTTGTAATCTAATCTCTGGCCCCTCCATCTTCTGCCATGGATTATATAGCAACAAAGTCATCACTAGACATGGACACTTCAACTTTGTACTTTACAGTTTAAAAAGGTAAAAATTAGGCCAGGCATGGTGGCACACTCCTGCAATCCCAGCACTCCAGAGGCTGAGTTAGGAAGATCATTACAAGTTCAAGGCCAGCCTGTACTACAAAGTGAGACCAAGGCCAGCCTGAACCACATAGTGAGACCCTGCCTCAAAAAGAAAAAAATAAATAAATAAACAAAATCTGTTTTTTATAAGTTATTCAGGCTTGGGTATTTTGTTATACCATATAGTAGCTGACATTTATTGAATATTAAACATTTGTCCTGACCTGTAAACAAGTTTTTACAGGAACTCACTCTTTTAATCTTCAGCACAACACACTGGATGATGTCCATATTTTTCTCAGTAAGGGTTATGAGGAAACAAAGACAGAGACATTAATTAATTTGGCTCAAGTTTTACAACTAGTAAGTGGGACCATCAGAATTTGAACCCAGAATGATTCTCTTCAGACTCCTCATTGTTTACCTACTATGAGAGGAAAGAATGCTGTGGCTTCAGGTAAAGTTTTCTTAGTCTTTATCATAAATCTAAAGAAAGAGACATCTTGTCTCCGTCTGCATGTGACGCATAGGACTATGGCATCTATCTTGCAATTAGAGTGGGACCAGTCTGATGCACATTTGACACATCAAGGGAGGAAGTAGAAAGACATGGAAATGAGTGAGTCTCTAAATGGACCAGCCTTGGAGCCATACTACATGGTGTCTTCTAGAGAGGTAAGGTCATTGATCTTCAAGGCATAAGCCATTTTGATTTGGATTTTATATTGTTTGTCATTAAAAACATTTGAATCATTATAGTTAATTTTATTTCTTGTCTTCAGAATCCCATTTAGGTGTGTGCACCAAAATAGCAATATATACTATTTAAGTCATTTCGTTCCCCACTCTAATCCCTACAATAAATAAAAGAGGAAGAAGGGCCCTTATTCTTAAGTATTAGTTTTGCTTTTTGAGGTGTTTTTTGTTTGTTTGTTTGTTTGTTTGTTTACTGGGAATTGAACTCAGGGTCTCATGCTTGCTAGGCAGGCACTGTGCCTCTGAGCTACATTCCCAGCCCCAAGTATTAGTTTTATTTTTGGAACACTTCACTTTTTTCTCTTTTTTTGGTACCAGAAATCAAACTCAAGACTGCACTTGCCAGCAGGCACTTGTGCTTCTGAGCTATATCCCAGCAATGCTTTAGTATTGACTTGTTTTATTTAAAAATCAACCTTGTAAATAAATGCAATCAATTAAACTAGTTTTAATTAGAAGCTATTATTAGGACACTCCGGAGATATAGATAGATAGATAGATAGATAGATAGATAGATAGACAGACAGACAGAGAGATAGAATAGATAGATGAGGGGAAACTTATTAGGACAATTAGCTCATTTGATTACAGGGGATACGAATTCCCACCAAATGCCATCTGCAAGATGGAAAACTTGGGATACTAGAAGAATGGCTCAGTAAAAGACCAAAAGCTTCAAATGCTCAGTTATAGGGTATAAGGCACAGGCCAAGGCCAGAGCACTGAGAATCTGGGAGCCACTGACATAAATACTGGAATGCAAAGACTAGAGAGCCTGGTGTTCTGAGCTTCAAAATCAAAACGAGTATATCCCAGGTCTAGGATAGGAAATCACATTTTTGTTCTATCCTGCACCCTGATAGGTTTTTGGCACGATAAAAGAGAAAAATATGAGGTAAAAATAGCCTTTTTTCCAAGGATGTGGAGAAGAGACTAACCATTGACGGTCTAGCCACTTCTGACCGGAATTGGAGTATGGGATATATATATATATAAAACCTCTGACCGGGCTGGCGCTTAGGGCAGACATTGGTGACACGCAAGGGGCTGATTTGAACCTTTTTCACGCCACTGGAAAAGGAAAAAGGAAGTTGTCATAGGGGAAGGAGGAAGTGACCTTAAGGTAAACATCCTTGATCCCGCCTCCTCTGCCCTAATCTCGTGTAACCTATTCTAGGGCAAAATCCTTTCAGTCCCCAACTGATCGATTGAATGGTGCCTATCCACACTGAGGTGTCTTTCCCACTCAGTATACTGACTCATGTTCCAATCTTCTCTGGAGGTGTCTTACCAGACACATACAAAAATAATGTTTTATTAGTTCTCTGAGATCCTAGTCAGAGGACACCTAAAATTAGCCATCATAAAGCATTTTCTGGAAGATAGACAAGTAGGTCTTTCCACACTTCTATTATTTCATTCAGAAGTACAGCTTGCTGAAGGAGTGGTGAATCCTCCACTTCTAGGGCCTCTGGATCCATGTTTATCTAATATTATCCAAAAATCTAATGATTTTTGTGTTATTATAAATAATTCAGTTACATTGAGGTCATTTATTAGTGATAAAGAACACAGATGCTAAATATAAATGGAACTCTGTAAATCACTAGCTCTATAATACTAGTCAAATTAACATCTTTGGATCTTAGTTTCCTCAGATGTAAGGCCAGGAATAGGGATATAGTGACAATAATAATAATAGGGTTGTTGTGAGGATTAAATGAACTGAAATATGTGATGTACTTGTGAAGTTCCTATCATATAATAAGAAATCTAAGTGCTATTAACTACTGTTTTCACCAGGATTAATTTGTAATTAGTAGAAAACTAGCCACCTGCTATATACCTAGTAAGAAGTCTGTTGTACCCGTGTAGTTTTATAGTTCAATGATCTCATGAAAGTCAGTTTCATATCCTTCTGTTTTGCGCCTTTCATTGCTCTGGCAAAATCTTCCTTCATAGTCACAAAATGGCTGCCTTTATTCCAGGTTCTTCAAACAAGAAAGTCCCAAACAGGAAGGTAAGTGTATAAGGAAGGGGGAAAAAAGGTGAGAGGAGTAGAGAATCTTTATCTTGATAGATATTTATTATTTCAGAAGAAAAATATTTATTTCAAATATTTACCAAAAAAGCTATCTTGCTTTGTCTCATTGGTTAGAAAAGAAGTCACATGGCTACTTCTATGCCAATCACAGGAAAGGAATTTTCTGGGATGAAATCTTTTGTTACCTGATCAAAACCAGATTGCTATTACCTAAGAATACAAGACAATAGCCACTGAGTGAGCAAACAACACTATCAACAAGCATTGTTACCTATCATATGTTCATCTAAGAAAACTGTAGAACTGCTAAAAGAACAAATGGCATTGCTTGCCTTTGAGGTCCTGTTTCCTTAGTATCTGGAGAATGAAGCTGCTTCCGTCAGGCTCTGCCAAGTAACTGAGCTCTGGCCTGTGAAGCCTGCTTTCTTATCCACTCACTCTGAGTAGCTTCACTCTTTGGCCAATATGTCTTTGATCTTCCTTTTCTTGGTTACATTCCTTAACTGTGTCTCAAAATGTTCTACACTCTATATTCTGCCCTGCTTCCAACAGTTATAACTGGAGAATTGCACAAAGAGCTTGTGATCTAAAAATCTCCATGTTTAAAATCTGTAACAGTTCCAGATACCCAGAGGCAAATCTTCTGTGTTCTGTACTGAAAACCTACTGAGAGCCAGGCACTTGAACAAATATTCCATTAGTTTTCACTAAAATGACTATATGAGATATAAGATGCACACAGAGGAAAGTGAGATTAAGGCAGATTAAGTGATTTGGGCAGGTATCAGCTAAAAATAGGAAAATAATTACTCTTTATTGGGCAGGCAGCGTGAGCCAAGCACTGTCTTAAATGCTACTTGTGAATTAATTTCTTTAATTGTCTTAACCACCTGGCAGTGTAAGCATTCACTTACAATAAACACCTTCCAAGTCCTCCTCACCTGCCATTTTATAGATAAGAAATCTGCAGCTTCAGAAGCTATGTACTTAAAGCTCACTCAGGTAGAGACTAACAGGAATTATTGAAAGCTGGGTCCAAACATTTCCAAAAGCTTTATGGTGAAGTCTCACCTATCCAATATACTGCATGAATTTGAAACCAAGCTTCCTGACTCCTGGGACCTATTCCATAATCTCTATTTTAAGGGTTGAACTTGTTTTGTGAAATGTTCTCCAAATAGTTCATAGTAGACCTGACTGAACAAAATAAAGCTGAGAATTAGTGAGAAAATATTCTGAAAATTATCAAGTCCCTTTTTCTTCCTTTTCAAAGTGGAAAAGCAAAGATAGCAGATTTCTATCAGGTTTAAAGAAAAAGACTCTTCTGGAAGATGGATTATCAGTATTTACCATGTTTTTGCTCCTCTAAAATTACAAATTAAATATTAACACTTCAAATAAGCAAAACCATGCAGTTACTCATTTTACTCAGGCTGAATTCTGTTAGTTGTTTCATGTTTTAATCCATAGGGTCAAGGGTTTTTCTCTAAAGCATTAAAACCTTAGTCCCTCTCAACTCCAGATTAGAGCTTTACAGGAGACAGATTTAAAATTGGTAACTACTGAAACCTCACCACTGACGGAAGCCTTTTTCTGCCCTGTTTACCCTTCTCATGTAGTTTTGTTCTTGTAGCCTCCCACTCAGAAATCACCTTGGGTCTATTGGTAGAAATCTCCAAAGATCTTTCTTTGTCGGTCTTTGGCACAGAAAAAGGAATGTGGAAGTGGCAGGTGTGGAGAGTTATTTCTTTCATTGGTTCATTCTTCTTGTTTCATTTTGTTTCTTGTTGCTTTTTACCTAGATCTTATACATGTCGTTGATCAAAATAAGATCAAATCTTTTGCCCAAATACATTTCTCTTGCTGCAAGGTGTGAGGTTGTTGAAAGTGAAACCAGTTATCCGAGCTAAATTATAGCAGGGCTGGGCCACAGTGGGAAACACATGTGTGCTCACTGGCACAATATTTAAACAATTTACCAAGCTAAAATGAACCAGGTATGACAGTTTCAGATGACACAAAGGACTGTAAAATAGATGATTAAGTAAAACAATACAGCAATTTTTACAATTTTCTTTCATTTGAAGACAACAAAACCCCACAGTATTTATAAAGTTCATGTGTATGAGGCAGAAATCATGATATAGACTTCTTTCCAGGCCTCAATTTTCTCTTTGTGAGACAAGTTTCAGATGGACTAGAGATTGTCTATAAGGTTCCTGCTAGGTCAAAAGAAAACTTGCTCCTTCACCCAGCTTTCCATGCTCTTCACAGGCCCATCTATCATGGTACTATTTGATTCCCATTGTTCAGAGAGTAACACATGAAGGTAAAGACAAATATTAACCCAACACCAGCCCAAGATTGAAGCTTTGAAACAAAGATTGGCTTGGAAGACTTGATTCAAATTTTCAATGCTTTACTGTAAGAAATTTGCAAAATCATAATGATCCTAGAATTTGGCAGGAAACAGACAACTATTTCTAAAACCTGCATTTTAAAAATATTTGGAGGGGCAGGGGATTTAGCCCAGTGGCTTAAGTGCCTGCCTGGTGCACACAAGGTTCTGAGTTCGATTCCCAGTACCCCCCCCCCAAAAAAAAATCAGCATAAAAATATTTGGGATACAATAGGTAATTATCAAACATCTATCTATCTGTATATATGTATATATCTTATATATGATGTTTGTAACCTTTGTCTATAGTCAACATATTGTTTATAATTGTAAAATATATACAGATACCTGGATTCATTTTGAAGGTATTATTTTCTGTGGTATTGTGGCAATTCATTCCAGCCCTTTCCAGTTGTTCTTTATACCTTTCCCCCCATCAGAACTATGGCCTCCTACAGCCCTGCTGAGACTTTCCTCAGGCATAACCATGAATCCTGCATATTAATAAACCCCAAAGGTGATTCTGATGCACAGTCAAGTGTAAAAGACACTGCTTAAGATCACAGGGCAAACACGATGGGACTGTGACAAGACTGTTAAATCCACGAAACAGGCTCAAGTTCCATTAACTTACAAGGTTTCTTTGAATCTAGAACCCAAGAGAGGCATCTTGCTCTTTGAAACCTGTAACCTGTACTTAGACTCTGAGGCCTAGCACTATTTGTAATTAAATAATCTTCTAACTTTACTCCGCTTGACTTCTCTGTGAACTGAATCAGCTCCTCCTATGCCCAGGACATGTGTACACATTTTGTTTTAGGGACCATATCCCCTCACCCCTGATCTTCCTTTCATATCCCACCTTCCCTTTGTCAAGCCTCACAACTCTGCTTTTACTTTCTCTTAGGAGACCCCAAAAGGCAACCCCTATCACAGCCATATCACCCACTAAATTCTTTAGTGAAAGCAAAAATATTCTGACAATTCTTTAAGTACAATGGAATCTCCCTTGGACAGTGTCTTTTTCCAGTGAATGAGAAGACAGGGGCTCTCAGAGAAGTATGAGTGTCTGAATGGGGAGATCTTTCCCCAAAGAAACCAGCCATCAAAGGATGGCAATTGGCCTCCTACATGTGTCTTTTCCAGTGAGTGGACTTGTTCTAAGATATAGTACCAAAGAATTTTAAAACAATATTTTTGTTCCATATGTTTAGAAATGAGGTGCTAGTAGAGTACATGCTCAAACAAATACAGTGACTGAATGAATGAAAGAATGAGTGAAAAGAATGTTCTTTCAAAATAAAATTTTAAAAGGTATAGAAAAAAAGGCCAACAATAAGGAGAGAGAAAAGGAGGAGAGAAGGCCTTAATTCTATTTGTTTGAGGAATCACTGTGTCAGGAACTGAGGAAAAAGGATAATTTCAAATAAAAACTATGAAGTATGTAATGGAAGATCTCTAACATAAGGAGTGTCTATTTGTGTCTCTACTTATAATGAGCTGAGGGAGCCTCCTCAGGCAGGTTCCTCCCATTTTGGAGGAGAAAATCAGAGAAGTGGCTTTGCCAAGGATGTGTGGTTCTTCAAATTTTGTATTTTACATCCTAGATAACAGTCACATGAACAAAGGAATTTGCCAACTTAATCATACTGATCCCTTCCACCCAACAGATAATGGAATGAATGTCTTCTTTCCAAGACAGATAGGCATCCTCCTGTGTTTCCAATTCCGCCTGCCATGGAGCATCTCTGAGACTCCAGGCAAAAAAGAAAGCAAGGAAAGTAGAAAGGAAGGAAGGAAGGAAAGAAAGAAGGAAGGAAAGAGAGAGGAAGACACACACACAGAGAGGTGCATGCCTATAAGGAACACTTTTTATTCTGGGGCAAATGGATTGCCATGAGTTCAAGGCCAGCCTGGGCTACACAGTGAGTTCAAGGCCAACATGAACTAGATAGTGAGATCCTATCTCAAAACAAATGAGAGAGAGAGAGAGAGAGAGAGAGAGAGAGAGAGAGAGAGAGAGAGAGAGGGAGAGAAGAAAAGAAAAGAAAGGAAAGGAAAGGAAAGGAAAAGAAAAGAAAGAAAAGAAAAGAAAAGAAAAGAAAAGAAAAGAAAAGAAAAGAAAGAAAAAGAAGGTGAAAAAGATGATTGTGGGGGAAAAAATGACCACATCCATCCAGATGAGACCTGAGTCAAGCACTTCTCTTAGAGAATTTTCCTCCAGGTGACTGTATAGCTGTATCACAGTATAAAATAAATTTTTAAAAGACAGATACAGGGGAATGGAAGATCAAAATGTACCACCATACTCTTCCTATGCTTTCCCCAAGTCCCATTGCTCCTAGAGAAAATGTTCTTCAAAAGGAGCTCAAAATATGAATGACAGAAAAACTGGAATCAAGGGTATATGCTATAAAGAAAGTTATTCTCCAATGCAGGAGATACGGCCCCATGATATCAGCTCACAGGCCTCATACTTTGAATAATCACGTAGCATCAACATTTGCTGAATGCATACCATGCAGGCAAAGTTCTTACATGTGTTATCTCTTTGAAAATCATATGACCAGGATTTGTTACTTTCATGCCTTGAGCACAGAATCTATGGTAGAGATTATTATTTTCAGAGAAATTATTTCACCAAAATAATTATAAGCACATTACCAGCTGTTTTATAACCCTTGCTATTTTGTTTTAATCATAGCTCCAGAATGAGCCAAAAAGAGCATAAGATAGTCCTCTAAACTCAGCCTTGAAGTTGTCCTTGTCTAAATCTCATACTCTTATTTGTGAACTCAGACTCCTTTACATAAGAGGCCAACCTCTCTGGGTGTGGCTAGCATGCTCAGAAAGCAGACAAGCACATTTCTTTTTGGAGATCAGCCTTTGGGGCAACCTTGGAGCAGTGTCACCAAGTGGCCAGTGTCTCTGGTCTCAGGGTGAAAGCTGAGATTCTGAATAAGCTGAATAAGAGAATATCTGAGAACAAATATAGAGTAACCTGATCACAGGTTACTGTAGCACAATTGTCAACTCTGAAAGCCATTTTAGGTTGGAGAAAGGCTGGAGCCTCATTGTGTGACAGCTGTGGGTCATGACAGAGTCAGACTTGGGTTTTCCAGTATCCCCTTTGGTGTACCAAGGGAAACCGGGAAAGCCTTTGGTGGCCCATACAAAACCAGATCAGGATGGCTGCCCAAGGCGCAGCACAGAAAGCAGTTTGTACAGTCAGCAACCCAGAAACAAATACTCCTCACAAATGCAATGCCAACTGGACTGCTTCGCCAGGAGCAAACTTGATCCTTCTTTCCATTAGTCCAGAAACTGGCCTTTCAGAGATTACAAGAAATCAGCTCTGGGAAGGTTAAGTGCAGTTGTAGAAAAAAATGCATGAGCTTTGGAGAAAAAGCTGTACATGTACTTGACCCAATTTCAGTCTTCCTTACTTTTTTCCTGCCTTTTCAGCAGCTGACCTCTTTCCTTGCTGGAAAGAATTTTTTGTTTTGCAGTAAGATTTTGATCCTTAAGATAGATCATGTTCATTTTAACTTGCTTTTCTTTTGTAATGCTTTTTCTTTCAAAAACAATTCTAAAAACAGTTGCCCATAATAGAAAAACAGAAAAATATAGAGGAGGAAATTAAAATCATAGCTAATCCTGGCATTTCTGTGATCACAGTTAAACTTTTTCTCTTTGTTAATTTCAAGTTTTTTATTTGTTCTTATGTTTGTACGTGTGTCCATATGAGCATACACACACTTATGTAGTTGCTTTGCAAACCTGGGGTCATTCTCAAACATCATGGTCTGCTTTTGTTTCTTGCTCATAATGGTAGCATTAAAGATTCTTTGGAAATACATTTTTTAAAATGTTTACATAATTACTATTCTTTTTCAGACTTTGACAGCCAGGGTAGGGCATTAAAAACAATAATACAGATATTTTAAATGGAACTTTGAGCCATTTGCATTTGCAGCCTTTTGTTTGTTTGTTTGTTTGTTTGTTTGTACCAGGGATCAAACTCACGACCTGTGTTTGTCAGGCAGGTGCTTATGCCGCTGAGCTAAATCCCTGGCATCAAGTGAACTTTTATTTGCAGCCTTTAATGCATTTCTTTATTGTAATTTTTCAATCTCAGATACTTTACATGCAGCCAATTAAATAAAGTTCTAAGACTGAGAACATCAGGAAAGACTTATCAATAGTCTAAATTAATAAAGGAACCTAAGCTGCATTTTTCAGAATATCCATGTATATCTACAATCAGATAAATTCTACTTCACATGCGTTGGAGATTTTAGGTGCTAATAGGCTGGCTTATTTATGTCGCAAATTATAGTGGCACCGTGACCTCAAAAACATCAGAAATATTTTATTGCAAAAGATGTTAGTTGTTAACATCAGACCATCTGGTCATTTAGAATAATCTGGATAATTGGCTGAATAATCAGTAAGGTTTAACTTCAGGGTAGTATTATTCCCAGTGTCTGCTTTCAAACTGGTTATTCAGAGATCTCAGAGATTCTTCCAAAGAATCGAGTTCTAGGTGGTAGGTAACTGAGAAGGAATCTGAGTCATCACATGCCTTGTTAAAAGAACCATGCTGCAGCATAACCATGGTCCTTGTAGAAAAGAAATTCACAAGATTTTGGTGAGATCATGGCTTTCTACCATTTACCCTAGCTGTGCAGCAGCAGGAAGGTGGACTCCAGAAGGCAATCTTGCAAATCTCAAAGAAGCAGAGGAAAGGCTAAAGAGCCACAGGGACACTCGCCTTCTTCTCAGGGCCTTCTTAGTGTGTGGCCAAGACTAACCATTCAATGGATTTGTCTTAATATTGGAAAACTCACAGAGGAAGAAGGAAGAGTGAGACCCTGAGTAAAGACTGGGGATTCGACCAGTGGGGAACTAGTAGATGGCAAAGGGAGCAAACCAACAAGAGAATCAGATTCCTCCCCAATCTCCTTTTGTTTTGCAATGATCTTTTCCACTGCTTTCTAGATAGAAAATAAAGTACATTAAGAATTCAATAAACATTTCCTAAGTTCTAACCATGGATCAGGCACTGGGCCTTTACAAATAAGGAAGTGAGACTCAAGAGCATTAATTAAGAAACAAGGGCAAAAAGCAAAGCAATAGCAAGAACAAAGCCAACCACAGCAACATAGGGGACAGAAAAAGTCCCCAAGAATGTCAGTTGGGAAAAAAGGGTAGGCCTCTGTTGCCAGAGGAAAGGGAACTACCCTTCAAAAGACTGCATCCACACGTGGCACAGATGTCAGGCATGCAACGGTACACTGGGGCTGCCTTCTGATTTTTGTTTAGATGTTTTGGCATCATGGACACATCACCACGGCATGTTTGTTTCTGCCAAAACAAAAGAAGCTCAGAAGAAATTATTTATAATTAACTGTTTCCAACCAAACAGCCACTCCTCCCTCTGCAGCCTTCACTGTAAAGTTATAAATTTAGTTACAGGATCTCACACAGGCCTGAAGTCTAGAAACAAGTCATGATTTAAACGCAGATTTTAAATGGATGGTGCTGTATCTTCTCTTCTGTTGTGCTTATATGAATTTAGGGTATTTTTTTTCAGGTTTGCTTAACTCAAAATGACTTCCTTCTTTTCTCTTTAACTTTGTAAATGGTTAAAAGTTTATTCATTCTAATGCTTTCCAATGAATCTAAATTGTGAACTCTTTCTTTACGATCCCTAAAAAAAAGTTATCTTTTCTGTGGTAATTAGAGCTTGGTTGTCTTACTTTAATAAATCATATATTTGGTGCTATTCATATGGATAAACAAAAATGTTCCTAATCGAGAAGATAGATTAGAAATTTCAGGCAAGTATTGGCATCTTAAATATTCTTTTCAACCGACCAAATTGCACTTTTATTGATTAGTTTAGAACTTGCCATTAAAAATGTTATAAAAACCAAAAATAAGAATATTCTTGGGGCAATCTCATTTTAAAAGTGCAAGAAAACACTTGACAATCATACAAAATGGTCCAGAATTAAAACAATGAATTTAGGAAGAGGGTGTAGTGCCTAACAACAGCAAAGGCAACAAAAAAGCACCTGAGAAGAGACCCCTTGAACTTGGTTTAATTATAAAGCAAAAATGTTGGGAGTTTCTTTAAGCAGCTAGCTTAAATCAATTAGAGACTCTGCCATCTAAACGTATTGGACAACTCTACCGTTGGAAGGAGGTGGCATCCAGATCCCCAATCATAGAGATGGCAAATCCTGCTACCAAAAGGTTTTCCCCACGGTCTCATAGGGTGCAAGATGCTGCTGAGGTTCAGAGTTCAGACTTTGCAGGTACCTCCCTTTTGCTTTCAAAATTATTTTAAATTTACACAGGATGGTCTTTAATTACCACAGACAAATTTGTTTCCTAAAACGGAAGTCAAAAAGTCAAAGACTAAAAAGCTTGGAAACTTTGTCCACAGACTTTTGAAGATCTTGGATTTCATTTTTTGTTTTCTGTGCCTTAGAGTTATTAATTATGTGGCTTAAGGTATTAAAGAGACCTTGTTCTTAATATTATATAAATGGGAAATTATGACAAATCAGTGCATTATAGTATATTGAGGCTGGGGATATAGCTCAGTGGCACAAGTGCCCACCTGGCAAGTGCAGGTCTTGAGTTCAATTCCTGTTACAAAAAAAAAAATAGGTGTGTAGTATATTGGTATGACCTAACACACACCATTAATTTATTGTCACTATTTATTCACTAATAATTATATCTTAAAATGACAATCCCTTACTTTTCATTGTATGTGTTTGATTATAAGGCACAATTATTTTTGACAACTATAGTTTTCTTTTCTAAAAGTTTATATGATATATTTTCAAATGAACATGTTTTCTTTGTTAGTATTTGGTTCCACTGATCTTTTTCCATTTGACTTCAGTTTTTGGTTCCTTTGATTTTCTCATATTTTACTTATGTAAACATACTTGTTTCATAGCACATTTCCTATTAAGTTCCTGGTATACAAATTTTTCTACTATTGTTCTCTAATTATTTCATTCTATGGCATATGAGGTATGTGCTGAATGTTTATATGGGTCCATGTTGTACATTGTGAATTATAGAATATAATTAGGAGTGATTTTGACATTTTCTATAATGGAAATTCCAAGGCTTTCATCAGTACATGACTAGTTTCTACATTAATTTCTTAGCTTAGGAGTCCCCTAACATGCAGGCAGGGGAAATATGGATTCTACATTCATGCATAGCATGCTCGTGGCGTTTTATATTATCATGGGTGGTGTTTTACCTACCAGAACACAGAGCACTCTTGAGCTTCTTTAGGACTTCCCCAGATCTTTGGGGGGCTTTAAAAATTCTCCTTTTACTGAAAAAGACATTGCCCTGATTTTATATTGATGGATATAAATATAGGAGGTCAATAAAATAAATGTGATAAATTACACAGGCATTAACAAAAATAAACTGAGCTCTCTATGAACTGATATAAAGTATCTTTGAAGGTATGGCCCTAAGTTGTAGCACAAAACACAGTATGATGCGGTGTATGTCAAAAATACATGTGTCACACATAAAACCTACCAAATATTTTATAAGTGCATATATATGTATATGAGAGCAAAGAAAAGTTATTAATGGATACATAGTATTGTACTAATAGCAGTTCCCTGAAAGGAAGGGTGTGGAATTGGAGCTCAAATCAAATGGTGATCTGGTAGCTGTAGATTATATCTAATTTATTTAGATTATATCTAATTTATTCAATGAAAAGGCAAATATATATTGATTTATAACTAAAAATTAGTATATAGTTATATATAATACACTTAAATTCTGACTGTAACTGAATTCACAATAACTTTTTCTACATTATGTAATTTCTCAATTAACAGGTTGTAAAAAGACATTAATCTATGAAAAGTCTGAAGTACAGCATCTTGTATAATCACATTACTGATGACATCCATCCTTTGCTGCATGCTTTTTTATGTAATTAATATCTATATTGTTGAAGTTGGAACAACAATCTGGTATTATTGTGAACCCTTAAGTCCAGAATACACAAAGTCCATGAGCAAGGCAAGGACATCATATTAAGTAGGAAAGTAATAATATGGACTTCTGTTGACATAAAAATTAATGGGAGAAAGAGAAGATATCAGAGGCTGTCTCTATGGAAGGTGTTTACCTGCCCATGGAACTGTAAGGTAGATCAAATGTGTAAATACTGTATTGTCTCTCTAGTGTAAGAAAATGAAAGAGTAAATAAGATCCAAAATCTACAATAGATACTGTGAAAGGATAAGAAGCTGCTCAATGGGGAAAACAACTAAGATAGGATAGAATAGGGAAAAGGAGAAAAGAAGGGAAAAGGAAAAATATATATATATATATATATATATATACACATAAGATAGCTAAAATGATTATACTACTAATTCTATTAGTTCATGGAAAAGAACAGTTAACATTCATATTGTTTAATTAATTTTGCTTGTCTATATCTGGTAATCTATGCAACTCTTTTGAAAATAACAATATGCAATGTAGCGACCGTTGTTAAATTCCTATCATCTTGTTTTGAAAGCCTATATTGTTATTGTTCAGGGGGGTTGTAGTTGTTGTTTGTCTCTTTTTTGTTTTTGTTTTCTGAGGTTTTTTTTCTCTGCAAAATAAAACAAAAGCTTGAATATTTTTTCTTGTCTTTGTCACATATTATTTCCTGCCTTGAGAGATGCTCACTACTTGGTGTGGGACATACTTGCAGCGTAGCATGTTGGGTATTTATATTGCCAGTGAAATACATTTATCTTCCTTCTCTTTTCATACATTTATCTTCCTTTTCTTTTAGATTTTCTGGGATTTTATTTTCACACACACACAGAAAAGGTGAGATAATTATTCCTTCTGGTAGGAATTTCTGCACATAAAGATTGGAGGACCTTTAGATTCAAATTATTTTAGCCTCTAACAACCCTGTGGTATTGTACAAAGGGTCATGGTGAAGAAGCTTAGTAAAAGATGCTAACAAACATGAGTAGCTAAAAGCAAAATCAGTCATCAATTGCAAAGATAACCTTGGAAGAGCCTGTACACAGCATTGGCTTCAACTCCTTTCAATCTGATTAATTCTTGATGCACTTTGACCACAGGGAAACAAGGGATACTGAACCACATGTCCATATAAAATGTAAAATGTATTTTTAATAAGGAGATCATGTTCTTCTGTCAATATAAAACTACTCATAGATACTCTAGCCAGAAAGCAGTTCTATAACATCCAGCCCAAATAGACAAAACTTGGCTCTCAAAACATTTCTCAAAAGCTATCATCAAGAAGATCAAGAGGCCTTGGTCAACTCAAGAGTCTCACACACCTGGTAAGATCTCATGGACAACCACTTCTCATTTTGAATCAACCCAGCTAAACAACAAAACAATCCATATCTATCACAATGTCAGTGGGAAAGTTAAAACACTTGTGGACATCAGTGCCTGGTCAGTAAGACTGAGCCCCAAGTTGCTGTGGGAAATGTCAACACACAGGGTGCAGAGAAGGCAGTTTTTATTCAAAGGAAAGAAAAAAACATGTTCAGAAGTTACAAAAGGAAACATCCAAATGCTTGCTTTAGAAACTAATTTCCCATCACTTTTTTCAAAACACATTTTTCTGGTACATGAACATTTGCATCCAAATTTAAACATGTTAGTCAACTTGCAAACACAGCAAGTCATTGCTCAGACATTGAATGAAAACTACAAAAATCCTAGAATCTTGTAGGAACATGGAAATATGAAAGCTCTGTTTTTAAATGAGCATTAACTTTAGAAATGCCAACTGGGTGGAGCCCTTAGCTGTTTTTGGGTCTCTTCATAATAGCGCTGTTGTACATTTTGTCTACTCAAAGTTTAATGAGTTTTAATACTATGTCTTGAAGCAAGGGAGTGTCTTGTATCCACAAAAACATCCCTATGAATCTGAACAGAATTGTCTTACCTTCCACAACCTACAGTGAAAATTTGCATTGCGTAGGGAATTAAATTTTGAGTTTTTATCTTTTCAATGTTTCTCAGATATTGTTAAGTGTGTTAAGATTCTTACCTAATGTCAAATGGTTAGGCAGTTTGAGCAGGTATGGTGAAGTGTAAACAAGGAAAGAGAATTAGGTCCAGGATTCCACTAAAATCGTGTGTCAGCTTATAACTCAAAGACTAAAAATCACAGGAGTGCCACTGTTACAACAGTCCTTAATAAAAATCTAATTTTTTATTTGACAGAAAAGGAAACAAATGATCTGGAACTAACATCAATGAAGCTGTTTGCTTTAATTTGTATCATTCTTTCATTGAATTCTCAGTGCTATCTTGTGAGAGAGGTACTGTTATTATCCTGTTTAGAGATGAAAAATTGAGACCGGGAAAGATTAAGAGCTTCCTTGACCTCCACTCAAATGTCAACTTCTCTATAAGGAATTCCCTACGTAAAATAGCAACCCTACCCGTGTGTAGTGGGGCAGGCCTGTAGCACCATTACTCTACAAAGCTGAGGTAGGAAGATTGCAAATTTTTATCCTACCTGGCTGACTTAGTAACCTCCTTTGTTTCAAAATAGAAAGGGCTGAAGATGTCACTCAGTATGAAGGCCTCAGGTTCATCTCTAGTACTTAAAAAAAGCACTTTATATACTTAATTTGGTTTTGCTTCTATGACCCTCTAGCATATCAGTTTCATAAGGAAACAACACTTTCCTTTGTTCATTGCTACTGTCCCAGAGTATAGAGTACCTGAAATGTAATTAGTTCTCAATAAATATTGGTAGAATAAATAAATCATTAAAGAAACAGCCTGAGAACACAGGCTGGTAGTTGGTGGATCCAGTGTTTGGACCCATGAGCATAACTGTCAAGCATGTATTTAACCATTTTGCTGTTACTTGAGGTCATTTAGTGTCTTGGTCTGCTTCAGCTTCTATTGTAAAAACTACCATACACAAGGTGGCTTACAAACAATAGAAATTTGTTTCTCACAATTGTGGAGGCTGAGAAGTCCATTATCAAGATGCTAAAACATTTGGTATCTGATGGGGGCTCACTTTCCAGGTCACTGATAACACCTTCTTACCGTGTCCACACATACAGAAGAGACACAGGGTTCTTTCTTGGGCCACTAATAACATGTGTCAGCATACAAATCAAAAACTAAAATTCACTGGAGCATCACTGCTACCACAGCCCTTAAAAATCTAATTTTTTCATTTCACAGAAAAGGGAACAGATGATCTGAGGCTATCATCAGTGATGTACTATTGGAATGGCATTAATCCCATTCATGAGGGCTCTACTTTATAAACCTAATCACCTCCCAAAGTCTCCATTTCATAGTACCATCACTTTGGTGGTTAAAATTTTAAGATATAAATTCTGGGAGCCCACAAACTTTTAGACCATTGCACTTAATTTTGCAAAAATTTCAGCTTATCCTTAATTTTCTGTTTATCTATGCTGACTTGCTATGAGGGTATTTATTTGAAAGACACTTAGGCAGGGGGTCCCAGAAGAGGTTCTAAATTCGATGACCTGGGTAACTTAGACAAAGTAATTTCATCATTTTATCTCTCAGTTATTCAGCAGCATGAGGATTCCATTTCAGCTTTAACTCTGTTATTCTAAGTTCTTACAGTGGGTATTTATAAAGTGCCAAAGAATCCCCAGTGTCTCCAAAGCATGGCAGAAGAATCCAGACCAAAATAATTTTGATCAAATTAAAAATTTAACATAAATGTATATATTAAGTATCTCAAATTCCCTTCACTTCATGCCCCAGTTAAAAAAAGAAAGCTTCAGGCCTGCACAGCAAACTCCACCTAGCTGTGCAACCTTGACACCTTGTTTGGAACCTAACAGGGCCCGCCCAGAATCCCCAAACAGCCATGGACCTTTGGTAGGTCACTCAGGTCCTAGGTGGGCCGTATCCAGTGACCCTGAGTGGTAGAGGAAATTCCTGCACTGAGTGGTGAGAACCAAAGCCCTGCACAGGAAATTCACTTCACCATGCAACTTCGGCACATTACTCAGATCCTGGTAAGGCCCCACTCAGTGACCCCAAGCAGCTGGGTAGCTATGGTGTGCTGTGTGGCATGAGCTGAAGGCCTGCACAGAGTATTCCATCAAACTATTCAGTCTTGCTAGGCCACTCAGAACCTCATAGAGTCCTTCCCTGCAAACCTAAGCAGCCAGGGAGCCTCAGAGTGCCTTTGGGGTGTGCTGATGGTCCACCCAGCATCCCCCCCTCTCCGTAAGGAGCTTTCAATTGCCACTAGGGAGATGGTAAGGCCTGACTAAAGACCACCACTCAACTAGTGAAACTCTCTGCAGTACAGACAGATATCATCAACCCAGGAAGCAACTGAGACCTTGCATTCAGCTTTCCCAGGGGAATACATGAAAATGATAAAATGAAAGAGCAAAATGCAATCTCAAACCTCCAACCCATCCCAAATAAGCCTAAGAAACATGGACATAGAAGAAAATGTAAATTAGACACCTGAAACTTCTGAAATGATAGTAAATGTACTAAAGAAACAGCTCTATGAAGCTGTAAAGGAAATCAGACAGAAATAATCTCCCAGCGAAAAGAAGAAACGATAAACAAAACAAAAGAAATGCTGAACAAATCTAAAGAAGGCATAGTTTAAAAAACTGAGGAGCACTGAAAAATATGGAAACCTTGAACGAACGATATAAGGAAGAAACAGAATGCATGGAACAGATGCAAAGAGATATCCAGGAAATCAAAAATTCCATCAAAAGCCAGCAAAGCCATCTCAGTGAAAGTGAAGATAGACTTTCAAACCTCAAAGACAAGATTGCAGCTAGTGAACAGGAAAGGAAAGATCTTTTAAAAATAACAAGGAATCAGGAAATAACAATTCAACAGTGGCAAGACAATGCAAAGAAAAATATTATGATTGATAGGTGTAAACAAAAAAAAAGGTGACAACGCAAATGTTTTCAAAAGACTATTTATAGAAGTAATAGATGAAAATTTCCCAAACATGGGAAAGAAACTGACATGAAGATAATTGAAGCATATGGAACTCCAATTAGCCATAACCAATTAGCCATAAACCTACACACAGACAAATAAAAATCAATGTCACAGAAGTTCAACATAAGAACAGAATATTAAAAGCTATTAGAGAGAAGAGACAGATTTACCTATAAAGGAAGGCCCATCAGAATCACAGCAGACTTCTCAACACAAACAATGAGGTTAAAAAAAAAAATGGAGCAAAGTATTTCAAATCTTAAAGGAAAACGACTTCCACCCCAGATTGATGTGCCCTGAAAAACTGCCCTTCAAAATTGCTGGAGAAATAAGATACTTCTGTAACAAAGAATGGGTGAAGAACTTCATGACCACCAAACTAACCCTGCAAAGAAGACTGTAAGACATTCTAGATAGACATAAAAATAATTATGACTGTAAGACATTCTAGATAGACATAAAAATAATTATGACTTCAAGAACAGCAACAGAAAAAAAAAACGCTAAGCAAGGCAAACAATTAAACAGAAGGGAAAGGTAAAGAGCCAACAGAAAAAAGATAGCATGGCAAAAATAAACCACTATATATCAGTTATAACCATTAATGTAAATGGCCTCAACTCACCAATTAAAAGAAACAAACTAGCAGAATGGATCAAGAAACAACATCCAACCATAGGCTGTATACAAGAAACCCATCTAACCCAAAAGGAAATTCATAGACTGAAAATCAAAGGATGGAAAACAACATTTCATGAAGCAGGAACCCCCCACCAAAAAAAAAAAAAAAACCCAAGGGTAGCTATTCTGTTTGCAGACAATGTGAACTGTAAACCAAGAATGATCAAAAGAGATAAAGAAGGTCACTGCATACTAGTTAGAGGAAAACTTCAAGAGGAAGAGATAACCATCTTAAATATATATGCACCAAATATGGGAGCACCCAGCTACATAAAACAAATAATAATAGAAATTAAAAGTTAAGTAAGTAATAACATAATTATAATGGAGACTTTAACACCCATTTGACACGGAGAGACAGATCAAGACAGAAAATCAGCAAAGAAATAACAGAACTGAGTCAAACATGTAAACAAATGGACTTAGTAGATG
Organism: Hydrochoerus hydrochaeris; assembly: GCA_004027455.1. Taxonomy (NCBI): domain Eukaryota; kingdom Metazoa; phylum Chordata; class Mammalia; order Rodentia; family Hydrochaeridae; genus Hydrochoerus; species Hydrochoerus hydrochaeris. The sequence goes on from PVLA01000008.1 coordinate 759,459, forward strand.
TGTACAGAGTGTTCCACCCACCCAACAATATCACAATATGCATTCTTCTCAGCTTCACATGGGACTTTCTGTAAAATATACCATATACTATTTCATAGTACATGCTTAAGTAAATGCAAAAGAATCAAAATTATTCCATGCATATTATCTGATCATACTGCCATTAAACTAGAAATTAATGGCAAACAAAACTTCAAAAACTCCATAAACACATAGAAATTAAGTAATATACTCCTGAACAATCAATGGGTCACAAAGGAAATTAAAGAAGAAATTAAACAATATCTACAAGCAAATGGAAATGCAAATACAACTTACCAGAACCTGTGGAATGCAATGAAAGCAGGCCACAGAGATAAATTTATTGCAGTGAATTCCCACATTAGGAAAACAGAAAAAATACAAATAACCTGATGCTATACCTCAAGCACCTAGATAAAGAAGAACAATTCAAGCCCAAAGCCAAAAGAAGGGAAGAAATTATAAAGATCAGAGCAGAAATTAATGCAATAGAGATTAAGAAAACAATACAAAGAATTAATGAATCAAAGAATAAATAAAATTTATTCTCGAAAGAATAAATAAACTAGACAAGCCCCTAGCCATCCTTATTTAAAAAAGGAAAGAAAAAACTCAAATTCATGCAAAAAGGAATGAAAAGGGCGAAATCACTATAGATCCTATGGAAATACAGATCATCAATACCTGCTTTGAATACCTTTACTCTCATAGGTTTGACAACACACAAGAAATGGAGATCCCTAAACACATTATGAATTACCAAATCTGGATCAAGAAGATGTAAAACTGCTGAATAACCCAATTTCAATTAATAAAATTGAAAATGTAATTAAAATCTTTCCAACAAAGAAAAGACCAGGTCCTGATGGATTCACAGTTGAGTTCTACTAGAAATTCAAGGAAGACTTAATCCCAACACTCCTCAAACACATCAATGAAATTGAAAGGGAAGCAATTCTTCCTAAGGCATTCCCCGAAGCAAGAATCATGCTAATACTAAAATCAGAGAAAGACTAAACTAAAAAAAGAGGACTACAGGCCAATCTCCCAAATGAACATAGATGAAAACATCCTCAATAAAATACTGGCAAACAGAATGCAGCAAGTCATCAAGAAATTCACACACCAAGACCAAGTGGGCCCCAGTACCGAAAAAGAAAAAAAAAAAAAAAAAACAGGGATTCATCCCAGGAACACAGGGATGGTTCAACATATGCAAGTCAATAAACATAATACATCATACAAATAGAGTTAAAGATAACAATTGCATGATCATTTCAATACATGCAGAAAAAGTTTTTGATAGTCCAACTCTCATTCATGACAAGAACCCTGTGAAAAATTGAAATAGATAGTCATAACCCAATCTGATAAAAGCTATCTATGACAAACCAACAGCTAGCATCATATTAAATGGTCAAAAATGAAAGCTTTTACTCTAAAATCAGAAACAAGATAATGATGTCCATTATCACCACTCCTATTCAATATAGTGCTGGAAATATTAGCCAGAGCAATTAGACAAAAAAAGAGAAATAAAAGGAATAAAGATAGGAAAAGAAGTAGTCAAATTATCATTATTTGTAGATGACATGATACACTACATAGAAGACTCCCAAAATTCCACTGAAAGACTCTTAAATGTAATAACCAAATTCAGTAATGTAGTTGGATATAAAGTCAACACTCAAAAATCAATAGCATTCCTATATGCAAACAACAAATTCAATGAGAAAGAAATGAGAGAAGCCACACCCTTCACAATAGCATGTGGAAAAATGAAATACTTAGGAATCAATCTAACAAAGGAAGTAAAAGATCTATTCAGTAAAAATTAAAATACTCTGAAAAAAGAAATCAAAGAGGAACTCAGAAAATGGAAAGACATTCCTTGTTCATGGATACAAAGAGCACACAATGTGAAAATGGCCATTCACCCAAAATTGTTATATGGATTTAATGCAATTCCAATCAAAATAACATTAACATACCTCACAGATCTAGAGAAATCATTCCTAAAATTCATCTGGAAACAGAAGAGGCCTAGAAGAGCAAAGGCAATTCTGGGCAACAAAGGCAACGCAAGAGGCACCACCATCCCTGACTTGAAGTTATACTACAAAGCTACCATAACAAAATCAGCATGGTATTGGAATAAAAACAGATCTGAATATCAATGGATTAGATTAGAAGATACAACCACAACTATAAACACATTCAGCCACCTTATGTTTGAAAAAGGGGCCAAACATGTTCACTGGAAGAAAGGTAGCCTCTTTAACAACTGGTGCTGGAAAACCTGGCTTTCCACATGCCAGAAACTAAAACTAGACCCCTGCCTATCACCATGCACTAAACTAAAGCCAAAATGGATCTGGGGCTGGGGATTTAGCTCAGCAGCATAAGCGCCTGCCTTGCAAGCACATGGTCATGAGTTTGATCCCTGGTACTAATAAAAATTAAAAATAAAAAAAATTTTTAAAAAATTTTTAATGGATCAAAGATCTAAATATTAAAACAGAAACACTAAATCTGCTGGAAGACAAAGTAGGTAGAAATCTTGAAAACATAGTGGTAGGCAGAGAATTCATAAACAAATATACTGCACAGGAAATACTTCCCAGAATCAACACTTGGAAATGTAAAACATTTCATCTCAGTAAAACATTTTTGCACATCAAAAGAAATTTCTGACAGAATGAAAAGAAAACCCTCGAACTGGGAAAAAAATGTTAGTCAACTGTCCCTCAGACAAGGACTTCCTTCTAAAACATATAAAGTATCTTTAAAAATCAGACCCCTGAAATTCAAAAACCCAATCCAAAAATGGGCATCTGAGATGAATACACACTTCTCAGCTAAAGAAATACAAATGGCAAATAAATACATTAAAAAATGTTCAGCATCATTGGTCATTAGAGAAATGCAAATTAAAACCACACTGAGATTCCATCGCACTCCAGAAAGAATAGCTAAGATCAAGAAAACCACCAATAACAAATGCTGAGAAGGCTGTGGGAAAGAAGGAACTTTTCTACACTGTTGGTAAGAGTGTAGACTTGTGCAACCACTGTGAAAATCAATCTGGAGGTTCCTTAAAAAGCTGAGATTGGAAGTCCCATTTGACCCAGTTATTCTACTTCTAGGCATAGTCCCAGAAGAATTGAAATCATTGTACCACAGTGATATATGTGCACCCATGTTTATAGCAGCACAATTTGTAATATCTAAATCTTGAAAACAACCTGAATACCCATCAACTGAGTGATGGATACAAAAGATTTAGTATTGTTACACAATGGAGTACTGCTCAACTATAAAGAAGGATCACAGTGAGGCTTTTACAGGTAAGTGGATTTGACTTGAGACCATACTCATAAGTGAAATAAATCAAACTCACATGTGTAAATACTGTATTGTCGCCATAGTGCAAGAAACTGAAAGAGTAAATAAGATGAAAAATATTCAAAAAATATTGTGAAAGAGTAAGAAACTGCTCAATGAGGAAAAAATAACAGTGAAAAAAGAAAAGAAAGGGAAAAGAAAAAGATACAAGTATGTATGTACACACTTAAGATAGCTAAGATAATTGTGCTACTAATTCTATTAGTTCTTGGAACAAAACAGTTAACATTCATAGGACTAGATCAATTTTGCATGTTTATATCTGGTAAAGTGAGTAACTCTTTTGAAGACAACTATGTCAAATAACAACCTTAATTATGTTCCTACCATCTTGGTTTGAAAGCCTATATTGTCATTGTTTTGGGCTCTTTGTTATTGTTATTTATTTGCCTCTTTGGTTTCTTGCTTTTCTCATAATTTGTTTTGTTTTTCCCTTTAAAGTAGAAAAGATAGGTGTACATGTACAGGCTTATATATGCCTAGAATTTCTCCTACAGAGTTTACAAGAATTGATTTTATTACATGTGGTAGTATGAACTACTTTGAAGAAAATTAGACATTATGGTAGCCATTACTGATTTATATCATTGTGTTTTGAAATTCAATAATGCTTTTATTCTTTCTTTATTGGTTTTAGCCTGTTCTCTATTATTTGATTTCAATATACGTGAAGATATGGACAACTGTTTTGAAGAGAACAAGAGACATTATGGTAGCCACTATTGATTTCCTGTTGTCTTGTTTTGAAATCCTGTGTTGCTTGCATTGTTTTGTTCTGATCTGCTTTATTCTGTAATGTTTTGTTTTATTCCCTTTAAAATAAGAAAAAGCTTCATGAACGTATGTCTCAGAGAAAATACATAAAACAGAGGCGATTTTTGGAAATAATGTGTTTTCTTTTTACTTATTTGTATTTACTATGTTATTTTCATAACAGAATAATATATTTTTAATGTAAGTGTTAAAACAGGATAAATATACTTCATATAACTTTTTAGGATTAATGGAATTTTATTAAAAAGCTGATAATTATTTGTTCTACAATTTATTAAGTGCCATTATATGATAGCCATCACATAATTCCTCCAAAAAAGATCATAAGATTTTATTTCATAAAGTTAAAAACAGCAAGAGAAAAACACTTTTTTAGGTTTTATTTCATGTTTAAGACTGGATTAGATTTATTGATAAGGTTTTTTAAAAAGACACATAAGGGCCAGGGATTTAGCTCAGCAGCATAAGCGCCAACCTTGCAAGTGTGTGGTTATGAGTTCAATCTCAGGTACAAAAAAAATTAAAAGATAAAATAAAAATAAAAAGACACATAGCCATTTACTCTGACCCTTTAACATTTATCTTGTCTATAAACATCACGTAACTGCTGGGTTTCATTATAACTTAGGGGACTGAATTTGTGTGGCATTTATTTAATGCTAGGTTGTGCCATGGCCTACACTTTTTTAACTAATGCAACATGAAAATTCTCAGTTTGGAGTTGTAGCCTTTTTCCCATTATAATGGTCTCCCTAGTTCTCTCACTCTCCTGACCCTGTAGTCTCTGCTTTATCAATCCATGCTCTCAGCCACACCTGCAGCAAACTTCTCCATCCTCTCGGAGCTGGCCTAAGCAGAACACCATAACTAATACAAAAGGTACAAGAGGACCGGGGATTTAGCTAGCGGCACAAGCGCCTGCCTGGCAAGTGCAAAGTCATGAGTTAGATCCCTGGTACAAAAAAAAAAGGGTACAAGAGGGCCCAGGATTTAGCTGAGTGGTACAAGCACCTGCCTGGCAAGTCCAAGATCATGAGTTTGATTCCTGGTACCCAAGGAAAGAGAGAAAGAGAAAGAAAGAAAGAAAGAAAGAAAGAAAGAAAGAAAGAAAGAAAGAAAGAAAGAAAGAAAGAAAGATGCAAGAAGAAAGCAGCTATAATTTATAGAGTGGTTAATAGTCTTGTGTCACCTTGTCTACCAAAAACAATAAGGAAAAAAAACAGTAGAGCAGTAATTAGCTTGGCTTGTCCAGCCAGCCAGCCCATGATAAAAGGCAATGAATGGTAACAAGTGGAAAGACAAAAAAATAAGTTTATACACAAGAGACTTTTAAATATTTTATTATCATTTAAAATAAGAAGGTTTAGACCTTTAATTACATAATTAATAGCCCAAGAAGCTACTTGTCTGGACAGAGGGCACCAAATTCAAGCACCTGAGTGAAGGTGCACCAAGGTACAAATTATAAATTCTTTTATAAGCAGCAGTGACATCTAAAAACCTCTGATCTTCCTCATGAATCTGCTTCCAATAAGTTCTGTTTTCCCTGAGGGAGCCTCCATGACTGGCAGCCCCAAAAACACAAGGAACAATTAGTAGTCAGTCACTAACTCTGTTTATTTCTAGATTTGGAGCTTATTTCACAAACGCCTCTGTTATATTCTTCAGTATGGTGGTGTGTTTATATACACATGTCTTCATACACACACACAAACATACACAGACATTATATGTTCGTTCACACACATACACACTCAAAGTGAGCAATTATATGAAAATCAATACTAAGAATTCTTTAACAGGTTTCTGCTGTAATGGAATCATACCTTCCCACAGCTGGGCTGATAGTCTCCCTGGATAAAAAGATGAGGGGCAAAGATGACCAGATTCTACATGGAGGCCCCTTCTAAAGCCAGAAGACAATACTCATGACTAGGAATTTTAACAACCTGCAACCTTGACACTTGTGGGTGAACCCAGTGATAGTGTCTGCCTTCTGTCAGGAGCTTCCTAATCAACCTCTGGATAAATGCTTGGCTAGCATTATTTTCACTCCATTTATGGTCTATGCTTTGTCTTACAAAGTGAGGGGAATTCAGGGCCTTACAAATAAAGTGGCTAACCCAGAGCATAGGTCTGTGGTTTTCAACTCAGGATACATACAGAATCATCCAGATTTTTTTTTCTTTAAATACCACTTTTTGAGAGGTTCTGATTTAATTTGTTTGAGGTAAACAAAGCATTAAGGGATAAACAGGTGAACCTTCCTCCCAGCTAGGTTGAAAGCAATCCTTTTCAAATTCTAAGATGCAAATGGTTTCCTCAGGATCTTCAAAATAGATCCTGATCTAACTTGAAAACAAGTTCTGATCTAACAGGTCTCCAATTCTGTATTTTTTCCTAGCTCCTACCTGGTGCCAAAGCTGTCTGTCTGCAGGTCATGTATTAAGGTATAAGAGAACAGAAATACTGTCAGTAAAGAGGGTTCCACCCATGGCTCTTAGAACACCAGCCTTCTCCAACAAGAGTACCCTCAAGTCAGCCCAGCTACTCAGCTCTTCCTTAAGGAGGCATCTGTCAAGCTTATCAGATGCTTCCAGAGCTCAGAGATGACCTTCAGAGTTAGCTATCAAAATAACCAATCATCCAAGAGTACAGCAAGTCCTCAAATAAACCAGGGAAATATGACTGTGAATCCAAGAGTGAGTGAATTAGTCAAGCAATGAACTTTAAAAAAGTGAATCTGCTTTTGTTTCACTTTGGCTCTGTTGGTGGGGAAACTCCGCAAGCAGAAACTCGTGTGGCCCTAGCTTAGTCAGATAGCAAAGGGGATATGTGAGGAAAGAAATACTGAGGAAGAGAGGCTCCATCTGTAGAGAGCTGCAGAACATTCCGCACAGTCTAAATATCTCAGCCTTAGCTCCTTTGAGATGGGGCCCAGAAGTCACCCTGCTGTTGATAACAGAGGAATGAAACTCCCAACCTACTATGTCTGCGAGTTCGTGTTCTCTGAAATCAAAGAATGAATTTTAGGAACAAGGAAGGTTAGGAGCAGAATATATTTTTTGAGAGAAAGAAAGCTTCTGTCTGAGAGAGACAGAAGGAGTCCTGAGCAGGTTGCCAAGGACTCTGTCTTTTCCAGGGACTTTTATTAGGCAAAATCATGGGGTGAGTCGGGTTCAAGGTAGGAGAAGACTGGGAACTCACAAAGCAGACAGGCATAAGGTGGGACATAACTATGGTTAGCCAATAAGATTAATAGTTCAGGTAAAATTAATGAAGTTAGGGACACATGAGGAGGTCAGTGACATAGAAAGCAGGCATTCTTAAGAAGCAGTGACTCTTCCCTAGGGGGATGGCATGGTGACTCCAGGCTTTGTCAGGGTGTTAGGGAACTATTTAGAATATCAATCCTCAAGACATGGGTGCATTTGTTTGGTCTTTTGTCTTGAGGCCTGGCCCACAGCAGGAGGTGTCTGTCTCCCCCACAGTTGCAAAGTATCTGGGCTTCTACACTGGCTCCATCAAGGACCTAGCCGTCTCACTTCCTATAATATTTCTAACTAGCTCAGCTGCCTGCAACAATCTCCCCTCTGAAGAAGTAACCCAAACACTGCTATGTGTCTTTATGGCCTTGATGTATCAATTGCTTCATCTTCCTCCCCTGGTCAGAAATCCCCAGCAAGAAAAACTCCACATTTTATGTGACCTTTAGGTCTATGTGATCTCTTTTTCACATTTCCACTTACTATACTGAAAATCTCCCACCACTGAGACCTGGCTGTAGTTCTGTTTTTCCCTTCAAGCCATCTTTGGCCTACCTAGGCACTTCTTAAGCAGTCCCTTGTTGTCCAAAGCTTTTATGTACCCTGTTGTTCCAACTTAATCATCTTTTAATAAGAATTTTCTGTATCTCTAATCACTTCATAAACTTTTGGGTGGCAATTACTGTGCCTAATCTTTCTTTTATCTTCTATACCTGGTATAGTTCTTTGCAAATAATAGATGCTCCATAAGATTTCTCATGTTTTACTAAAGAATCCACTCCAGTTGGTAAACCCTGAGATTCCCAGAGACAAGAACTATTCTTGGGAGTTTGTACTCAGACATGATTTCCCATTAAGAATAAAGTATCTGTCACCTCAATGCCTTCGATTGCTCTCTAACCAAGTGTGTTTTGCCATTATGTGGCACCAAATAATCACTGCTCTGGATTTCCTAAAAGCCCTAAAGCTGCTACAGCCCTCTTGCCTAGGTCAACCCTTGTACTGGAATATGCATCCGATTCAATAACCTAATCTTCAGGCCTGTGCAATTTTCACTCCTTGTAAGGAAGTCAAAAGTCCTTGCAGAATCAGTATGTTCCTCTGAAGAGAAAAACAATAGGGTGTGGTTGGCAGAAAAGTAGAGCCCAGCCAAATACATGTCTCCTGGAAAAACCACTCACGCAGAACAAACAGGTATGGCCACTCTGCTCGCTGCAGGTAAAACTCTGCTTCAGTGCAAGGTTGCAGATATGTACACAGGATGGTTGTTCACTGTTACCCACAAACCATCGTCAACCTCTGGGGAAAAAAATGGCTCAAAATAAAACACAAACAATGGAAAGGATAGAGTACACCAGTGGGAATACTCAGGACTTCACTAGGGGTCTTAGAAATGTCTTAACTGTGGCAACCCCTAACAATCAGAAAAAGAGAAAGGAGACAGCTGCCAGAATTTCTGTCTCTGTCCCAGGGCTCCAAGCACAAAGCCCCTCCTCTTTTTTCCCCAGGACACTGGGCCAAAAACTGCCGCTGCAATCACACATGACTTGCCTTAGCCAGGTCCTGTGTTGCTTTGGGGCACTAAAGACTGCTGTGAATCCTCTCCCATCACCTTTGATCTCTGTTCTGTACATGGTATCGGACTTCTTCCAGGTCCCATTCCTCTGGCATTATGTATAGGGAAAAGAGAAATTCAGTCAAGGTGGAGGAGAAAGGAAAAGACTTTGCAATTAAATTGCTAATTAAGGAAGTACCAACCTGAAGAAGCTAATTTGGACTGACCTACTTAAAATATCTAGCAGCAGATCATGCATGAACTGAGGTACAGCCCTTTCATGTATGCATCAGCCAACTGGCTTTCTTTCAGAGCAGTAGCTATCAATAATTCCATGCTGAGGACCATCTGATAGGAAATCAACCACTGGCCCCTGGAATGCCCACATTCCCCACTGCTCTGTTTTCCCAGTTGTCAGCTCTGTTTATAAATTGTCCATTTATAGCAAATCTAGCACCTGCTAGGAACACCTCATCCTGCCAAGTGCTGTCGTGCATCTCAGAAAGAGCCACTATGGATGTTTTCAGTTCTTTTTAACCTTTTCCCAACCCCGGAGTTTGAGTATTTGCATAGGAATTCTGAGGGAGGACGTTTTTTGTGCAGAAAAGGCCAGATAGTCTATTAAAAGTTAGCATTTTGCTCCACTTAAAAAAAGAAAAAGAGCAAATTATCATTCCCTTGAGAGATACAATGCTCTCTTTCTGGACAAGTCTGATTGGGACACATTTAAAAAACCTCTGAAAAATTCAGCAGGGTCAAAATGCTTTGGAGAAACTTAAGAGAAGCTTTCTTTTAACTGTTGTGTAGCTTTTTAGCTCTTTGTTAAGCTAAGCAGATAATGTTGCTTGCTACTTAAAACTGTTACGTTATGTGTATATATATATATATATATATATATATATATATATAGACACTTTTCCAGGGTTGAAACCCAACATGTGACCTAGTTTAAGTTGGTTTTTATTGTTGGTTTTTTTTCTTTGCCAGTTATCTATTTGCAGTTTCTACAATTAATTCTCTGAGTTCCATTCTTATGCTTTATTCAGTTTGTTTGTTTATTGTAAAATAGAATTTAATCAATAGCACCCATAAAATTTTCATGGGGTATGGGTACATGGCTTCTGGAGGGTTGTGAAGGTCAAACCAGATGCTATAGCAAACAGACACTGGCAAGATGGGGTGATCCCTTGATGTTTCATTTACAGATTCTGGCAACAATCTTTCTCAAGAATAAGTTCATCGCCCTTTTAAAGGCAGAGAGGAAAACCCTGAATAAGATCATGTGGTAGAAGAAGCTGAGCTGAGCAGGGGATATTTCTGATCCTTAACTCTGCACTCAACCAAGCAGATGGTCCTGTATTTTCATAGGAAGACTTGAGGGCTTACTATTCCTTTCTGTTTGTTTATTTAAATTAAGATACTTGGATAAAATTCAACAGTATGCAAGGTTATTATTACTAATGGACAGTAAATTCAAGTGGTCATGAGATCAGGAAAAACAGAAGTGATTCAAGAAACAGAATTAGAGGGCACAAACTGAAACACAAATCACAAATGCTTCATGAAAGCTTCACTAATACTTTGGGAAGCTTGTTTTTCTTTGCTGGGGCCAGGGTCCCTTGCATTTTAGAATGGGATGTTTTGTAGCCTGTTGTTGCATTTCATATAGATCAAGCTAACTTTAGATTACATTGGCATCAATTATTTCTGTCTCAGATGGAATTGAGATTAATCAATTACATGTTACTCCAATGCAAATCATCCTTGCTTAATTTCTAGTCATTTGACAGCCATCTGTTTTATCAACCTGGATTCTTTCACTCATCACAGAAGTCAGACCCCATTACTTGAGTTGATCTCTGAGATGCCCCTGCTGGAGAAAGGAATGTGCAAATTAAGAGACTACAAATCAGTTTGAAAACTCAATGACTCCTTCCCATAAATCTATGTCCTTAATATTAAAAATCATGTACAGGTGCTGAAAAGAAAGCGAACTGATAGCTACAGAAAACAGCAGCCCTGCTCTCCTTGAGGCACCAATTAGTAGTCAAGAGAGGTTATGAAGATCCAAATCCATATTCTGCTACCAAAAATAGAAAAGAGGAAATCTTTAAATCAAAGAAGGCCTAAGAATAACTGTCAGCAAAGAGCCAGAGCCACATGGACAGGAAGCAACGCTCAAGTGGCAGTTTTGTGCTGCCTTCCCCCCAACTCCCCTCCCCACCCCGTAACTTTGCACATTCATCCTGTTAAAAAGATGGCTTTTCAAGGTCTCCCTTCAACGCAGACATGTAGGCCTGCACAGCCGGCTGCTGCAGCAGCTCAAGAATTCACTGAACCTCGCTTCCATACAGCCCTTGGCTTTGGCGTTATTTCCCCCCAGGATCATTTCAATCTGCTTGAAGCTGAACAGTGGACTCTTCATAGGCCACGCTGCACAGAGAGCCCTCAGTAGGAATGGCTGGCTGAGTGAACATTCATTTCCTATTTGACTTTTAAAATTTTTACATTTCAATTGAACTGTCATCTTTTTAAATTTTTTTTAATACTCATGAAACTCAATAAAGCTCGTTTATATCACGGGCTTCAAGTAACACTAACATACACTTGAAGATATAAAAGGGAGTCAAGTTAGAAGCAGTTCTTTGGAAACAGAAAGGGTGACAGGGCTTTGGAATGGCCTATTGAACAGCTGTAAGCATGGGAAGGGCTCAGGTTAGTGGGTTGTAATGGGGCAGCATGCTGAAAAGGATAGAAAACAGTGCACAGAAAATGAAAGAGATAAGGAAAACCTGAGCAAAGACAGGGCACAGCCCCTACATGCCTTCACCATACTTGTACACAAAGCAAACTATTGTGTGCCCCTTCCTCTGAGCACACACATGCCCATTCCTCTGAGCGAATCCATGCAGGGGATGGATTGAGGGGCAGAGTAGACTTCAGCCCTCATCATTCCCTTTAGTCTGATCCTCTAGTACAAGACACAACCTGCATCAAAGCACACATGGAAGCTCAGGAAAAATGTGCACAAGAGATTGAAAGGCCCAAATGGGGAAATACTGAGTAAAAAAAAAAATTACGGATGCTTCGGGTAGCATACAGGAAATCCTGTTTGAATCAGAGATATTGCTGCTGGTTGGAGTTGAGGGAGGACTGTTACCAAAATTGATTTATCTAAATCAGCAATAGCAAAACATTCCTGAGAAGCGTTTTGCCCTTATTGTGTTTCTTATGATTTTAAGGGAGCTTTTTCTTAATCATATCCTGAATAACTTCCAGGACTAATGCCACAACTGATATTTACTTGTCAGGATCAAGATCTGTGCCTAGACATAAGTTGCTATAATTGTAATGTAAATTCAGTCCTCAACTAAAACACAAGAATATATGAGCTTCATATGATCAAAGTCAGGATTCTTAAACTGCCTTTATCTCAAAGTTCTTGAATGTTTTACTGGAACAACTGGTTAAACTTCAGTCCAAAAGAAGAAATATAACTCCTACCATTCAGATTGTTTTTGCAAGGTCGTAGCCTCAATTTGTACCCTAAACCCGTACCAATTTGCTCAGTTTAAGTCTGTGATTTTTGTCATGGTTAGCAATATTGAAATTGGCAAAAATTAAAGTTTCACAGAAAATAGAGAATGAGAGAAGGCAGTAAAACTTGGTCTTGCATATCTATTATTAAAACTCAATTATTATGTAACAAATGCACCCACTCTGGTGCAGTATGTTAATAATGGCAGAGGTTGGGGCAGATAAGCAGAAGGCATCTAGTTCTGTGCTTTCTGCTCAACTTTGCCTTGAACCTAAAACTGCTCTTTAAAAAAATAAAGGCTATGCAACACACACACACACACACACACACAATTAGTTCTGAATGGCTTGTCTTCTAGAACAAATCAGATTCATTGACATGACACCAAATCTGGCAAGGTGGAATCCTTCCAGAAAATGGTGCTGCCTTTTTACCTGCTGAGGCAGATTCTCCCAAATATTCATGCACTTTGATCTGGATCAATTTTTAATGTGTTAATGCTATCTTTTGCTTTTAGTGTTTGCTCTTCCATCATCTTTTTCAATTTTTAGCAAAAACTTGAATAGCCACTTGGACTTCTCAATGAGTACTGCTATGCTTAGCTCAGGAAAGCTTCCCTGAGTCTTTTGTTCTTACAAGGATAGAGGGTCATGGAAACAGACAACATAGTCCCCGTGTTTCCAGGGACCATGTGTTGTCATCTATGGTACAGGGTCAATTATTATGGCATTTTCTAGATTTCTGCTAATGGTAATTACCTGATCTGTGATAAGTAAAAATTTTGACTTGTACTCTTCAAGTTATTTGAGGCCAAAACCTCCTTTTAAAAAAATTAAAGATGAGGAAATATTACTTGTGTAGAAGCAATTTTCTGTTGTACTTGAAATTGCAAGTTTTTTGATAGTGGCTAAATTAAAAAAAAAAACCACCAAGTGCCATATTTAAAGTTTATTTTGGAGGGATCTTTTTTGGTTGTTTTGTTTCATTTCATAAATCCCAATTCACTGGCTCTGCCAGTGATCGCAGCTGCTTTTCACTTATCCTAACCAACATCTCCCTCAGATCTGGGCTTTCATTCTCACTATAAAAAGTCTTTAATGTTTATATGACAGCTTAGAGTTCTTACAGTTCCTTAGCAAGTGCTACAGGCATCATCTCATTGAATCCTCAGAATAGTAAGTACAGTTTTGTCATTGAATTTGGGGGAGAGGGTACTGGGAATCGAATTTAGGACTTCACACTTGTCAGACAGGCGCTGTACCACCGAGCTAAATCCCAGGCCCCTGTCATTGCCTTTTAGTAGTTGATGAAATTGAAAATTTCAAAAACCTGAGACTCAAGTGACAGGCTAGGACTCAGTTACAAGCCTTTTGTCCTAAGCCAGTAATCTCCCTCATACAACACTAGTTCGAATTGAGACATCTACTAACAGATTATTGCATCATGGACAGATCCCATCTGGAATGACAAGTATTCAATTTGGCTACTAAAAGATGAGTAATGACTTACTTTGACCATGCTAAAAATTGTGGTCTGTAAAACTATATTCTATTGCAATGGACCCATTGCATAACAATCAAAGATTTGATCAAATCCATGGAACTGTAAAACCAATAGCAGTTTTACCTAAAATGAAGTTTCAAAAAGATTTTGTATGATTTTGTTTAGATTGTCTTAGGCTGGTTTGGATATGGTAGTGTTATATTTATTTGAAAGTATTTAATGAACGCTATAGCTTAGATCCAGAATGTACCCCCAAAGGCTCATGTGATAAACACTTGGCACCAGGCTTGGTGTTATGAGGAAGTGGTAGAACTTTTAAGAGATGAGGCCTATTGGGAAGTAGTAGATCATTGGGAGCTTGCTCTCAAAGGGCATAGTGGGAATCCAGCCACTGTTTGCCTCTCTCATTTGAGTCCTGGCCATGAAATGAGGAACTCTGCTCCTCCACAAGCTCCCTATCATGCAACAAGCTGCCTCATCATATGCCCCAAAGCAAAAAAATGCTGAGGATCCCACTCAAACCCTCAAACTTACCAGACCAAGCAGACCTCAAAAACTGTGAGACAAAATAAACCTTTCTTACTTATAAGCTGATTATCTCTGGTATCTTATAGTACCAGAAAACTGATAGATACAATGAAGTTTAAGGTAGGTTTGGTGAAGCACACACATTCTAAGCCAATTGTAAAGGTGAACCTATAGTTAATTAGTTCTCACTGTTTGATCACCAACCATCCAAGTAAAAGGACAATTAACTTCTTATCCAGATTAATCATTTACATCTTAGAGTTTAAAAATAAGCTCCTTCTTCATGCAATCATCCAAGTCCAACAAAGACATTTTTGGAGATTTAAGATTTAACTGATTCATTTAATAACAGTTTCTGAGTAATATGTATCTGTAATTTGTCCTCCCCTTTCTCTCTCAAGCAAATTTCTGATTTAAAGAAACTATTTTTAAAAATTAAGATTATCAGAGCTGGGAGTGTAGCTCAGCAGTAGAATACTTGTCTAGTATGTGTGAGGCTCTGGGTGGGATCCTCAGTATTCCAAATAATAATAATAACATCTTTGTATTTGCCAATAATAGTACCATGGACAAAATAATTTGGGGAAATTTTAAGACTGAGGCTAAAGATAACCCTTTGATAGGGCCATTCCCTGAAAATTTCAGGAATTCAACCAAATGTTTACGCTAGATAGTCAAACATCACATCATGACATCTTTACAATAAAGACTACAAAATGCTTAGAATACATCTATTGGTAGTGATACATATATTTTAACCAAATAACTAATGAGACTCTAGTAATAATACCTAAGAATTTCTAGGTCAAGCCATAAAATGCTATTATTTCCCAATATACTCTGTGACATCACTAATGTCATTGCTAGTTATCTACTCTGGAAAAATTCTTGCGTATGTGAGACAAGTACAAAAATGTTTGTGACCATGATATTTGTTATTTTTAGGAAGTTAGAAATAACCTAAGCACCCCTTGTTGGAGAAATGGATTTAAACATTGTAAATTAATGTGAATATAGAGAAATTTTATATAACAAATGAAATTAATGAATGAGATGCACACATTTCAGAATGGGTAAATCTCAAAATATGTTACCAAATTAAAAAAAAAACTGAAATGATCTGCTTAGTATGTTAGTATCTAAGTAAAAACTTAAAACATACAAAATAATGGTTCATATATGATAAATATATGAGATAAATATATAAAAACATACATATAAATGATGCACCTCAACTTCACAAATAGTTACCTCTGGGGAAGGATAGAAAGAGAAGAGATGGTGAGCACAGCTTTACTCTATCCATAATTTTTAAAATTCTTATGTAGCTTAAATATTCTTCATAATAGTTAAGGCAGTATAGTATTTGCATAAAGATAGGCATGTAACCTACTAGAATAAAATAAGAAGTCCAAAAATAAACCCTCCCAAATATAGTCAAATAATTTTCAAAAAAATATCAAGACTAGGGCCAGGGATTTAGCTCAGTGGCTTAAGCACCTGCTTGGCAAGCGCAAAGTCATGAGTTCGATACCTGGTACCAAAAAAAAAAAAAGACTATTCAATCAGGAAAATAACAGTGCTTTCAATAAATAGTGCAAAAAATACTGTATATCCATATATAAAAGAATGAAACAGGACAAGTTGCAGGCCTGTAATTCTAACATTCTTAGAGGTTGAGACAGGAGAATAAGAAATCTGAGCCCAGTTCAGTCAATTTAAAATCTCAAAATAAAATTTTTTTAAAGGACTAGGAAAAGTAGTTCAATGTGAAGACCCTGGGTTAAATTCCTAGTACCACAGACAGAAAGAAGGAAAGAAGAAAGGAAGGACAGTAAAGAAGAAGTTAGACCTATACCTTGTACCATATATAAAAGTAAAAATTAACCCAGAGTCAAAGACCTAACTATAAAAACTAAAACTATAAAACCCTTAGAAGACAACATAGGGGGAAAGATTCATGACATTAGATTCAGTAATGATTTCTTGAGTATAACACAAAAGCACAGGAATTAATAAAAAAATAGATGGATTGGGACTTCATTAAAATTTAAAACTTCTGTAAATTAGAAGATACAACCAACAAACTGCAAAAGCAATTCTCAGAATTGGAGACTATTTTCAAATTATATATCTGAAAAAACATTAATGTCAAAAATCTGTAAGAAAAACTACTAATATTTCACAGCAAGAAAAAAATACCATACAATTTAAAAATGGGTAAAGAATTTTCATAGACATTCTCTAAAGAAATGTTCTAAACAAATAGGCAACAAGCAAATACAAGATGTTCAACCTCACTAATCATTAAGAAAATGCAAATCTATGAGATACCATTTTATATTCATTAGCATAAGAGAGGAAAGAGAGAGAAAGAGAAAAAGTGTTGGTGATCAAGTAGACAAATTGGAACTCTTATGCCTTGCTGATAAGAATGTAAAATGGTTCAGTCACTATGGAGGCTATATTGTGGCTCATCAAAAACTTAAGCATAAAATTGCTGTGTCATCTATGAGTTCCATTTCTAGATATATATCCCAAATAAATTGAGAGCAAGGACTTGAACAGATATTTGTACACCAATGTTCATGGAAATATCATTCAAAATGGTCAAAAGGTAAAAACTATCTAAAAATCTGTTGTTAAGATGAATAGATAAACAAGATATGATATATACATACTATGAAATATTATTCTGACTTTAAAACAAGGAAGTTTTCTGATGCATACTACAACAAAGATGAACCTTAAAAGTATTATGTGAAGTGAAATAAACCAGCTCTAACAATTGTGTGATTCTGGTTATACAAAGTACCTACAATAGCCAAGTTCCTCAAGAGGGTTTAATAGTTTTTACCAAGGGCTGGAAGAAGGAGGATTGAGAAGCTATCATTTAATGGATACAGAGCTTCAGTTTGGAATGATTAAAAAATTCTGAAGATGGTATTGCACATATTGGTGTGAATGTATTTAATGACACTGAATGAATGGTACACTAAAAGAGTTAAAACAGCAGCTTTTGTGTTATGTACATTTTATTGCAATAAAATATTTTTAATCAGGAAAGAAATGAATCAAATGTGACAAAAATGTTAAAAATAAAATTTTTAAGCTGACCGATAGATGTATGATGATTTATTTTTATTAGTCTCTGCATTTTGCTGTATATTTTAAATGTTTCAGCTTAATTTTTATGAATTGATATAAATTTTGAAGGAAATGTTTTCCTAAAATCGTTCTTTCCCTTGTTGCAAAGTAGAATGGAAAGAACATGGGCTGAAGGTGGTCTCTAGTTATATAACTGTTTTTCTATGTTCTAAAACAGTGCTTCTCCTATTTAACAAGCATATAGATTTCTGGAGATTTCATTAGCATGTAGATTCTGTTTCAGTTGGTCTGGAAGGGGACCTGAGATTCTCCATCTCTAGCCAGATAATGTGGATGTTACTGGTACAAAGATACACTTTGAGTAGCAAGACCTAAAGAATGACAGCATTTTACATATATCAGCTGTCATGGGAAATTCTTCTTAAAATTAGGTTCCTAGATAATAAAGGGCTGAAACCAGCCTTGATTCTCTTCAATAAAAAATTTTATCACCTAATTTGTTTGATAAAGATTATCAAAAGAAAAAAAAATAAAATTAAACTGTAATCATTGTTGAAAATAATTCACAAAGACTGTATCTCCTTTAAATATCCTAATTGAAAATTTTGGACTCAGTCATCAAAATCTATAGTAAATAAATCTATTAGATATATTAATTCCTCTTCCCACAATGAGTTTCAAAATAGTAGTTGCTACTGCATAGATTTTGGACGATGACAAGTTACTTCACTTAATTATATAGTCCTTGAACAGTCTCTCTCACTTTCTTTTTGTTTTAATTCTGGGATAATCTTAGGTTGGGACCTAATAATTTTACCTACTACACTGTGACTGATTAATTGCCTAAAGTTGAAAAGGCCCCTAGATTTCTTGCCAGAATTGTTTAGAATCGGTTCTGTCTAGAAGGCCCCAACATGCTAATCTAGTTGTCAGAATTAAAGCTTTCAGGAGACCTAATGCTTCCAGAATTGGCCTCAATGAGTTCCACCTCATTGCCAAAGAAGTAGAAGAGTCTACATCCCCCAGTTAAATACTAGGCCCAGGAACTTTCTTCAGATTCAAATGTTTGTGTTCTCTAAATGACTACAGTTGATTAAGAGTAAGCAGATTTCAGCCGTAATTATCCCACTGCTGAGCTAGTTTTATTGCATCCAACAAAGCTTTAAATAACACAAGGCTATTTACAGCATTCATTAATCTTTCATCAGTCTGTGACTTCAGAGGCATGAATTGTCTTTAATTTAAACTGAAAATTTTTACACATGTCTTAGGTTCTTTGGAATCTGTACTCTGTTTTTTCAAACCAAATGCCAGTTACAGTAATAACAATACATACAGCTAAACTTTATGGTGCAACATTCACTCTACATGTTGCACCTGGATTATCGCATTGAGTCCTTGCAACAGCCCTGTGAGGTATGCTTTATGATCATCTCCAACTCACAGCTGAGAACAGTCTAAGAAGATTAGCATGTCCAAAACCCTGTTCTTCACCGTGATATTTGTTTTTGTTTAATAGTGCTGAGAATAGAACCCAAGGCCTTGTATGTGCTCGGCAAGTGCTCGTCTACGGAGCTACATCTCTGGGCTGCACCATGATATTCAATTGCTAATTTTAATTATAATTGCTAATTGTCATAAATGGGGTCACACAGAGATTGTCTTTACTTGTCGCTGAGACAAAATACCTGATGCCCAAAGTTAGGGAAGGAAAGATTTACTTCTTACAGTTCTTGGAGATTTCGGTCCATCCTCAGTTGGCTCCAAGGCAAGGTGGCATGACAGGGCCGCGGTTCATGGCAGCTGCAAACAGTGGGGCAGAAACCTGAGAGAGAGAGACAGAGAGAGAGAGAGACAGAGACAGAGAGAGAGAGACAGAGACAGAAAGAGAGAGACAGAGACAGAGAGAAACAGAGAGAGACAGAGAGGGAGAGACCCTCTTCCCCCTGATGCATCATATATCCTGGCTCCACCCCTGGGTGGGTGAAACACTCACACCACCAATCTAAGTACTAGACAATGAACCATCACAAATGCTAGATTAGGTCCAGTCCATAATTCATGAGGCTTGGGGGCCACTGACATACATCATGACAAAGATGTTCTAAATTGCTTCATAGAACAATGGTAAGTTGAGAAACATCTCCTTTCTAGGAAAGCACCCTCTTCAGTAAGTTTTGTCATTTGGAGTAGTCATTAGATTCATATGGGCCTGATAACTAGTTCTGTCATGAGAAAAGTGTTTGTATTTGGCAAAGAATTGGTAATATTTAATAAAAGATGAAAAATTTACATGATCTGAAGATCAGTGCCTCCATTGGATGGATCAGCTGATTTTAGCCATTTAGAGGAGTTTGTATCAGGAAGACTAAGATCTAAGTATGTGCTAAGGTTCTTTTGAAGAATGGTTGGTTATAATGAGACCTAAATATGAAAAGCAAGATCTTGAATAATATCAGCACATTTTTCCTTCAAAGGCAGTTGA
This sequence comes from Hydrochoerus hydrochaeris, assembly GCA_004027455.1. Lineage (NCBI taxonomy): Eukaryota > Metazoa > Chordata > Mammalia > Rodentia > Hydrochaeridae > Hydrochoerus > Hydrochoerus hydrochaeris. The sequence continues at coordinate 779,642 of PVLA01000008.1, forward strand.
ATTATTTTCAAAATTAATTACTTTGAATAAAACCTAGCCTCTTTTGTCCTATGTGTAATGACAAATCAAACCCTGCCAAAGAATCATGAAGAAGAAAAGCAATTGTGTCATTAATCACAATGAATAACTATGTATGCATGCAAACCTTAAGTACACTTAATTGCATTTTTATCTTCACAAATATAGGGAGAAAGCTATATATATATATATATATATATATATATATATATGTTAAAAGTTATGTCATGATAGGAGTGAGAACTAGGGGGTTGCCACTAAGTATAGAACATAAACACAATCCTTTTCAGATTGAATACCTTGGTCACTTGTTTTGGGTTATGCTAAAGGTCTGAGTCTATTTAGTGAAAGCCAGAATCCCAAATCATCTGAGGCCACTTTTCATGGACACACATACCTTGCTTAGTGGAAATGCTATGCCATGGTAAGTGCAATTTTGTAAGAGTACTGAACTATATACACCACTAAGAGGATAACACAAAAACATCATGTATTATAATATATTGCAAAATCATTTCATAGTTTATAATTATCCTGTAAAGTTATTTTTAATCTAACAATCAATTATTCTAGTAGTCTAATGTTTTTCAGACACCTTGCTCTTGTTACCTATCAGTATACTTAGAAATTGTTGAGCAACCCCAAAATCTTACTTTTATAAAGCAAGCAATATCCACCAATACTTACTACATTGGAAATGAAAAAAAGAGAAAATCTTTAAATATTTATTAATTTAAAAATAATAAACCCATTCTATGTTAATAAAAACAACATATTTTAATTAAAAATATATCTTTAAAACAAAAAGTTTATGAGAAAAGTAGCATCGAGTTTTACATTTTTATCAGTCCCTTTAATGGCTTCACAAAAGACAGTTGAGTCCATCTGCTTTTGTATTCAATCTGTTTGATGTGCTGTTGTTGCAACAGTATATGAAGAAGATCCACCTTCATAAACAAATATAATTGAAAAAAGAACTTTAAAAAACGTCATGGAAAAAATTTTATTAGAAAATCTCAGTTGGGTAAAGCATTCAATTCACTGGAATAAAGTTTAGAAAAATATTTTTAATTATTCTTTTAATTATACATATTTATGGGCACAACATAACTCATGTCTATGTATGTCTAACATATGTCTTTATGTAATAACAAATCAGAATAGTTAAAACTGCCATCTCCTTTGAGTCTTTAACTTTTGACTAACCCATAATACGTGTAAATATTTATGAGGTATATATGATACTTCAGGAATACAATTTGCACTGATCAAATTAATTAACATTTCCATCTCTTCATTACTTTGCATTTGAACCCTTCATAATCCTCTCTTCTGTTATTCATAAAATATATAATAGGTTATTTTAAACTACGGTCATTTCATTAGTCTGTAGAATACTAGAATTTACTACTTCTATGTTAGAAAGGAAATTTAACATTTCAGAAAATCATTGATTTTTTTTATGTTATGCCAAAACTTAATAAATATTAGTTTCTTTAAAGTTAACTACAATTTTTTTTGTGTGTGTTTTGTGTGTTTGGTACTGGGAATCAAACTCACAACCTCACACTTGCCAGGCGGGCACTTATGCCACTGAGCTACACCCCTAGCCCACAGTGTAGGTTCTAAAAACATACCTATGAAGTTACATAAAAGTTACATTAAAGTTCATTTATTTTATGCATTTGGATCTGAATGGCTTTTTTACTCATTTTACCTGTGTAATGCTATACACTGCCATTTAGAAAATATTAATTCACTAGTTATGAAAGTCTTCCAAATACTGATGCTTCCATGTATATAGTAAGAGAAAGTTAACATTTGTTATTGCATGTTAATGCTAGCATATAAGATTTGTTAATATAACACTGATCTCAGAAAAAATTTTGAATATTGCTTGGTAAACTATCATCTCAATAGTGAGAGATATAAGTTTTATAGGATTCTAATTTTTGCTTCAACTCTGCCAGATTTTAACACTGGCAAAAAAAAAAAATTAAATGCCAGCTGTTTTCCTTAAAGTGATAGACTTCCTTTGTTCAATTCCAAGAAAATGTCTTCCATATACTCAAGTTTGAATATTTGATTTGTCAGATATTCTTTCAAATAAAAATGGTTTTCAAAAGCAAAATATTAATTCAGACAATTGCTGAAGTTCTTTTTTTAATTCAATTTTCTTTGAATGACAAGAGAGGTGCTCCATGGAGCAGACTTCCCACATCATCACATGGAATAGTAGAAAACTGTACCAACTGCAGGTGGTGATGAAGGCAGTGACAACTGATGCCCTTTGGTGTTGCTTATTCTGTTTCCATTAAGGCATCAGCAGGTTTACCCGTCATTGCTTTTGTACTATCAGTGTAAATGACCATACAGTTTAAAAGGTAAGGTCTTTGGGCTGGGGATTTAGCTCAGTGGCATAAGCGCCTACCTGGCAAGCACAAGGTTGTGAGTTCAATACTGGGTACCACAAAAGAAAAGAAAAGATAAGGTCTTCATATTAATATAGTGTTTTATGTTGTAGACTCCCTGGAGAGGTCTCAGGGACTCCTGTGAGTTTGTGAGTCACACTTTAAGAACTACTGGAAGAGAGTACAGGTCACATAAAAACTCATTGTATCTAAAATGAGTTCAAGACAATAGATCTACAGAGCTCTTCACTTCTTCCAAATTTGATGGTTGGGTCTCTACTTTGTATTATAGAAATTGTGCTATAATTTAACACTTATATCTTTAAAACTGCTAACATAGACTGTCACCCCAGACACCTTGTTTTTTTCTTTGTTTGTCCTGAAGAGTTTACATTGGATTTTGATTTATAGAGCAGTAACAAATAAATGATGATAGAATTAGTCTGGCCCAATTCAGTAAAAAGCTTAATTGAATAAAATGTAGAAATTAAATCAAGAAGCTTTTGACAGTTCATACAACATTTACATTGGGTAAAATTTTTTATTGGAACTGATCTCTCCTATCATATTCTTTCTGTCTTTGTTATGGAACTCTCTAATTCTCACTTAGAATTTTTAGTTCCTTATGCACTCTTGCATTATTCATAACTAACTAGCACTTAACTATATCACTGTGATAATGGGAATTAAAATTTCAGATGTATGTCTAGAAATGTCACGTTTTACTCCACTTACTTCTCATCTTGCATCAAGCTCTCAACAGATTTACAAAGTGTACATAGAAAGCAGTAGTGTTGACCTAGAAAGAATCTAATGCTTCACTGTAAAATCACTTCCAAAATGTTTATCATTGGTTATGAGAATGGCTTTAAATGGTCTATAGAGTGTGTAATTATTATTTCATCAAATTTGTACAGGGTATTTCCACTAAGGAGTGTTACTAATGTGATTTTAACCAATATTTATGTAATATCTACAGTGCTCATAACATTATGCTGCCCCATGAGGGGGGTATAAAACAAATAAGGCCCTATTTTTGCTTTATGGGAGTCTAAAAGTGAAAAGGGAATAATTATGACACATATGTCTTTGCCGAGACTTGTTATATTGAAGTTACTGTTCTAAGTGATATATAAATCCTTTTCCAAAATGCATGAGACCATATTCCCCTTCTAGGTATCTTCCCAAAAGAAATAAAAACATCATACTACAGTGTTACATGTGTGTCTGTGTTTCAACAGCACAACTCATGATAGTTCAATCTTGGAAATGGCCCTACCATAAAGAAGGATAAATTTGAGTCATTTGCAGGAAAATAGATGCACCTTGAGACAATAATGTTAAATGAAATAAATCAGACACAAAAGCTTAAATACTGCATGATTTCTCTTATATTAGAAACCCAAAATAAAGATAAAGAGCTAAATAAAACAAACAGATAATACGAAATTGAGAGACAGATCTTTTGCAAAAGAGAAGGAGACTCCTGGGCAGGTGTGCATATCTGTGCAATATCAATACTCAGGAGGCAGAGGCAGGAGAATCGCTGTGAGTTCAAGGCCAGCCTGGGTTACAAAGTGAACTCAAGGCCAACCTGAGCTACACAGTGAGACTCAGTTTTAAAAAAAAAAAAGAAAAGTAAGAGAGAGAAAGAGGGCAGAAGGGAAGGCGATGGGCATGAAGAAAGAATTTAAATGTGTTACATATACGTACCAACTCTCCATGAGGAATGTGATCATATGTACTGCAAATAGGTACCAACAAAACTAAAAATAAAACAATTTTAAAATCCAGTGCTAAACAAAAAATGCGTGAGACCAAAAAAGTTTAAAATTTTAGAGTTTTTCATGTGTATAGACTTTACCAGTTAAGCATCCCAAATCTAAAAATCTAAAATGTCAAAAAAAATTCAACCCAAAGTATTAGGAAAAATACCACAGAGAATTTATGACAAATCTCAGTGGAAGAATTATACTAGAGAGCACTACAGTTTTAATCTCCCTGTCTCCATGTCTGCTTCCTAACAACCCACCTTCTGAGCAGGGTACATGCAAATTTCACACTGCCTCATGATAAGGATGCAAAGTAGAAAAGAGAAAACAAGCAAAAATACAAACATCATAGGAAGCATAGATCTGGTCTGTCTACATGATTTTTCTCTATTTTAAGAAAGACAATTACCCCCACAAACAGGCTATTCATTATCTCCCCCATTAAAAAAATGTTCTGAGCCAGGCATGGTGGCTCACGCCTGTAATCCCAGTACTCTGAAGGCTGAGGCAGGAGGATCGTTGCAAGTTTGAGACCAGCATGGGCTACAAAGTGAGCTCAAAGCCAGCCTGAACTGCATAGAGTGACCCTGTCTCAAAAAGACCAAAAAAAAAAAAAATGTTCTCAAGTGCAACCTCCCAAGGGAGAGGACTACTGTTCTTCCATCTCTCCAAAGTTATGCAAGACCCAGTACTCAAGCACCAGGGGCAAAGCCAGATCCTAGGTTCACTGACAAAGACCCTTGAAGAACCACAGAATTATAGAATATTAAAGGTTAAAGAAAAGGATTCTGCAGATCTTACTCTTACTGATAGTCTATGAAAGCTTCAAATGCCTGATTATCGTTTTCCTGCCTTCGTTTGAGACAATGGTCTGAGATGTAAGAAATCAGTCTTCCCAGAAAGGTTTCCTCTCCAGTAAAAAAGACACAAAGATGTGATCTCTCCTTTTCTTTTGTGATCTTTTTAATGGCATCTTGTCTATGCTTGATGCCTAGGACTATCGCAGCCATCTGAAACCCAAGGATAGGTGTCACCAGTGTACTAAAGATGACAGTACATGACACAATAGACCCCATATTCTTTATTGTATCATTGAACTGTTGATCTGATCCCTAAAATAACCCTGAATTCAGATTTTTGCCTTATGTATTACATGTCCCTTTTTATGTGGGTATTCTGATTTGCAGCAGAAACCACGCTTACTAGGATTATGCAATATCTTTGTTTCGCATAAAAAGAAACTAAGACTCATAGTAAGGAAGTAACTTTTCAACATGCAGAAAGGTTACATGACAAAACCACAACTCAAATGCTGGTGTTCTGATTCTTGAGCTGAAGCATTTCCCACCAAACCTTAGAGAATGTACTAACTATAATCAAAAGGAAATAGAACTACAGAAAAGCCTGGTAGGCTTTTCAGGGAAGCTACTGCAGACCCTCAGGGAAAAAAAGAACTCCTGCTAGTGACCAGACTAACAGGATAAGATCCTAGCCAACTATAAATGTTTCTTCAGCCTTGTTCCTGACTTCTTAGGAAGTCACCCTTATGTCCCCAGAAAGCCAGTTACCTGCATGTCCCCAGAAAGCCAGTTACCCGCCTGTCCCCAGAAAGCCAGTTAAAACTAAGCATTGACCATGTCACTGTCCTTGTTACACAAAAATAACATTACTGTACATGACCAAAAGTGAACCAGATTCTCTGCATTTTTTTCCAACTTCCAAAAATAGTTAGGACTCACTGCCAAAGAGTGTGGAGCTTGAATTCCCATGAAAAAAACATCAGTTCATGGCATTTGCTTCAGTGTAGAAATAATTAAATACACACTAAAAAACAGAATTCTCAGTGCTCTCTCACTCCATCAGCCTGTTTTCTGATAATTTAAAAAATGTTTTCTATCATGTGGCACCATATTGTAGTGAAGAATGTACTAGACTTGGAATCAGAAAAACTGGATTCTAATCCATAGGAAACATTTGCTATTCTTTTTAGTTATGCAGTATCTAGCATTTTTTTTTCCTGTTTTGAGGAATCCATCTTAAGACACAAAACCTATTTCTTCTTGGATAAGCTCAAAAGACTAGTTGCTTATTTTGCAGACTCTTTTAAATCTAGAATTTGGGCACTTGACCTAAATTCTACTGCAATAGATAATTGCATGTGTGCTATAGTCAGGACTTGAAAGGGAAAAGATTTAATGCAGGACACACAATTTATAGTATTATAATACTCAAAGAGTCAAATTCAAAAGAGTGAGAAATCTGTTTACACACTAGAGACCCAAAGAATCCAGCTGAGGGCCTGGATCCTACAGCAATGTCCTGCACCAGTCCATCTAAATACTTAGAGCCCATGGCAATGTCCTCCATGAGTCCAGTTGGAGGCCTAGAGCCCATGACAATGTCTTATCAAGGATCTACACTAGGAAGGCCCAAAAATCAGCAGTGGGAAAGTAGAAAGTCTGTGCCAGTGGGGTGAATGATCTGCCAGCAGGCTGAGGAATCTGCACAGGAGCCAGGAAACAGCATGCAAAGGACCAAAGCTCCCCCTAAAAGAGCCATAGCCATCCTCAGCAATAGTGAAGTCTTGAGATCCTCTGGAGATGAGAACAGCCAGCTTCACATCAGGAAATCCAGTGCAACGAGCTTCTCTAGGACAATCAATAGCATGTCATCTTCCCTTCCAGTTCTTCTTCCATGCTGTTGGCAACAATCCTTCCACACCCAAAATCACACTGATTCAGTTCAGTTAGGTATTAAAAGTTAGCCATTGTTGTCAATCCACCATAATGTGCCAATTTGACTTGCCCACAGGATACAGAGATATTCAGTTAAACATTATTCTGGAGATGGGGGTATTTCTGGAAGAGATGAACATTTGAGTCAGTAGACTGCCTAACGCAGCTTACCCTCCTTGATGTGATAGGATTTGTCCAGTGCTCTCAAGGTTTGAACAGAACAAAAAGATGAGAAAGAGAATTTTCTTTGTGGCTGACTTTATACCAATACATCAGTCTTTTCCTGTCTTCCAACTCCAACTGAAGCATATACCATTATCTCTCCTGATTCTCGAGCTGTCAGACAGACTAGGACATTATCAACAGTTTTCATAAGTGTCGAGTTTATCAAGGATAGATTCTGACAATCTCAGTCTCTGTAACCATGTGAGCCAATTCCTTCTCCATAGGTCCCATGCCATTCTCTATTTCTCTGAAAAACCCTAATATATTCACCACTCCAAAGTATCACCTTCAAGCTTTCAACAAAATGCCAGTGGCAAAGAAGGATGCAGACCAAGGAGTTGCCCAAGAGGGAAAGGGAAAGAGACTGGACTATATAATATCAGATGACATTTGACCTGGAAATATAGGAAACAATACTGAAGCTAAAAATAAAAGGGTAGAGCTTTTATTTTTCTCTCTCAGTGCTAAGGCATTCTACATCATTGATTCACAAGTTAGTCTTTGACTCTTGGCCAGTTAGGAAGGTGCGTGAAGAGAAAAACTTCCGCTGGCCTACCAGCACTGAATCCCCGGCACTTCCTAGTCACTGTCTTGGCACTTTATACATATTAACTGAAATAATTCTCACAAATCTCTATGACATATATCACCAACATCATATCCATTTTACAGATGACCAAGGGAAGTTACTTGCCTAAGTTTAAGCGAGAGATGGAGTAATAAAGTGCCCAGAGCTCTCTTGCCAGTCTCACTTGTGACATTGTGCTTTTGCCCTTAGAGGATGAAAGGATGAGCAAGAAAACACACAGTTCTCTCATTGCAATTTAGCTTGTAATCTTTATTTTCCGGATATGTTCATTATGCAACAAGAAAGCTTTCATTTAAAAAGCAGTAGAAGCCTGGAAATTAGACTTGTGCAAAATTGAAAAAGCAGCTTATTTTACCAGAATCCTACTTCCTCAGGCCAGCTTGTGGGGATTGCATCAAAAAAAGAATAAGGCACAAATAGGTGCTCAGCAGCCTTTTACTGGTACAGAAACTTCTTCTGAGCATTCTAGCAGGCTTCATCAAACAAAAACTAACACCTCTGGGTACATGTTATACACCAGTCCCTAACTACTTTATAGGTATTAACTGAAATAATCCTCACAAATCTCTATGACATGCATCATCATCATTTTACCCATTTTACAGCTTACTTGACCAAGTATAAATTAGGAATAGAGAAATAGAGAAATAAAGTCAGTGCTCTTAACTATTACCCAATATGAATACCAACTAGAAAATTTAGTGCTTCCCGGTTATAGGTCACATGTATTTACAGCCAAAAGAGAAACCAATGGTAAGAATCAGTGAAGAAAAAAGGAGCTAAGACAGAGGGTAAATTTAAGGGCTTTAAAATAAAACACAAAAAATTTCTTTCATTGTCATTAATTTCTGATTACAAAATTTTATGATTATTAGACAAAATATGAGAAACATTAAATATGTGTATGAAAAAGAAAATAAACATCTCTAAATGTCACTTAAGTCTTTTACCTCTCTATCTAGATGTCTCATTCATTCATTTTTTTATCTCTACAAAATTTCAGTATACATTTGCCAAGTGCTATGCATAGCACCGTGGAGCAAACAAAATTGTGCAGGTTATATAAACTCAGTTTCAGTTTAGAAGAAAAAATTAAATGTTTTATTATCTAAAATTTGAGGCAAGTTGTGATTATAAGTTATATATGTGGAGCACAAAGAATATTTAGAGAGGTATAACTATTTTGTATGATACTGTAACAGGAGATAACATGTGATTATATATTATTCTAAACCTATAGAACAGACAACATCAAGAGTGAATCTCAATATAAACTATGGACTTAGGATGATACAATGTGACAATGTAGGTTAGTTGACAGTAACAAATGTATCACTAAGGTACAGAATTCTGATAGGTAAGCTGTATATATATATATCTATACCTATAGATAGAGATGATAGATGATAGATAGATAGATATATAGATACATAGATAGATAGATGACAGATCAGGGTCAAGGGGCAGGGAGCATGTAAAATTCTGTATTTTCTGCATTTTTTTCTGTGAACTAAAACTGCACTAAAAATGAGTTCTATTTAAAACTCAAAATATATGAGCTTTTGTAAAAAGTGATAGAAAGTTTTTTACAATGTCTGTAAGTATATATTGTAGCCCATACATGGTCATAAGAGACTCCAGGTAAATTAATGCATTCAGTTCTCCATACAACCAAATGAAATGAGTCTGTCTTTAAATGCTTATGTTATAAATAAGTGAATCAAGGTTCAGAGAAGTTAAGTAATTTATAAAAATCACTAGCTAATAAAGTAGAACTCAAATTTAATCTGAGTAGTGAGCACCAAACACCACACTACCAGTCACAACCCTGTGGTGGTTAGAGCCAAATGAACAGTGGACCAACTTCCAGGCCGGCAAAGGATTGGTGGGAAATGGGAAGAAAGAGCAGCATGAAGGGGTGGGAGAGTACTGGGGCAGGTGAAAAATGAGCAGTAGTATTCTTTTTTTTTGTTGTTCTTGGAATAATACAGAGCTGTGTTGATACCCTAGGGTTTCTTTGGAGCAGAATGCTCTATTAGAAAGAAAAATAATGGTAATGGCTGGCACATGCTCAATACTGCCAAGCACCACAGACACCTTGTATCTCTAGGGTGGAGTCAGAGATGTCTATAGTGCGTAGTTGGTCACCTTGTCTGGCACTCTCTATCTTCCATCCTCTCACAATCTATCTCAAATCAACCATTCCCAGCAATAGCTTCTCTCAGCTTTTCTCCCTCTAGTGCTGCCACAGCATTCTCCACACCCTCCACCATGGTCCTTCCACTCTTACTGTGGTTGGCCCTTGTGGTCTGAACAGGACAGGGACAGCCTGAGATAAACCTTTGGGAGAGGTAAAGTTAAATGTTGGCCTGACACATCACAAGTCTTTCAGCAGTAACTGTTGTTTTGAAGCCTTTTATGTTGTAAGTAATCTTCTCATGGAACATAGACCAGTAAGAGGTTCAACCTCAATAGGCCTAGTTTCCTGTCCTATCTCAACAGGAATTAAATGCAAGATTCCTTTCTGACAGAAATTTCTGTAGAATTGAGTAAGCCTTAGGCCACTTCACAAGTTTGTCTAAGACTGTACCAAACTCTACCTCAATACATTTTCACAAATGATCTGTGGTAGCTGGGCTCAAAGGATGGCTGCCATCCACTGCTGCCCTCACTGAGGGCACAAGCCATTTCTCCATGGAGAGGTAGGTAAAGTGCATTGCTCCTCATCCTTGAAAGCAGGCTGGCCTGTGACTGTTCTCAACAGTAAACCATAGTGAAAGTAACATTATGCCACTTCTAGATGCTGGTCTTTAAGAGAACTGGAAGAAATCTACTTTATTGGAAAGTGTTCATAGGGAACATGAAGCCATCTCACCTGTGCATGAAAAAGCCATGTAGAATGTCCAATTCCAAGCATTACGGTGGCACCAGCTCCAGACCCCAATATAAGAACCACTGAGCTCAACACATTCAACCCACAGAGCCATGAAATGTGATAATAACTTACTGTTTTAAGTCACAAAATTTTGTACTGCTTGATTATATAGCAACAGATAACTAAGTTATGATCATTCACTTTAACCCAGTAATGTTAATAATGTAGAAAATAATCTGAAAATGTAGACTACAATTAATGACAATGATGCTTAATATATCACTGACAATTACTACTTAAAATTAGACAAAAGCAGAACAATAATTAAGTTATATGTATGACCTACTACATAGCATTTAAGATGATTTTAAATATCATAAAAATGTTTCTTTAAAAAGGAAAGAAATGGAGTCAACAAATTATAAATATTACACTGTGTGACTACTGTATATAATATATACACATTTATGGATGACTGAAAATAAATTTTCCAGAATTTTTAACAGATGATGGGAATGCGATTGTTGTTTTTTGCTTCTTTTTCTAAGTTTTCCACATTGGAACTGTGGTTTTAGATTTCTTATAAAATTAACTCAGACCCATTACTAGGAAAAAATTACAAAGTGCAAAAGATCAGAAAAAAATTGATAATCAACCCAGGATTACCTTTTAGGAATACTTCTTTCAACATTTTAGAGTTAGTATTTAGGGTTTTTTCTTTTTGTATATTTCCTTGTATAAATGTGTCTTTTAAGAAGGCTAGGATGCTGTGCAATATTTGTTATCTTCTGTTTTGCTTTTAAACCAGTTTATAATAAGAAAATAAATCTTAAAATATAAAACTGATATAATTTTTCTCAATATATCTGAGTGTTATCTTTCCTCTTTTGTACATATGTGCAAATACATACAAATAATACAACTATAGGAGCATATATACTAAACGCTAAAGTAACAGTGTAAGAATTGTGCCACTAAGTAACAATTCACATATTAGTAAAGTTGACCTTTAGCACCCATCCTGGGCACAACAGGTACAGGCAGGCTATGCCCAGCCAACCCACTTGGGTTAGAACTCCTCATCCTTCACCTCATACTGGCTCTCCGACATTGGGAAAATAACTTTACTTCTGAAAGCTTCCATTTCATATTATAAAAACAGGTCCTTCTTATTAATGTTGTACAGACTGAATTAAGTCATCCATGTGATGAGTCTAGCAGATTCAGTTAATATCTAGGTGTGATGATGCAATTCTTCTTTAGTCCTTTATAGAAAGGACAATTGCATTTGATTTTACCTGAACCGTGCACAGAAACCAGCATTTGATCCTTGCACATACTCTGCCCATTTCATATTTTGAAAGGCTTTAATTTAGGAAAAATGAAAAGCTCAGCAGGTAGCAGGAACTATACAGTTATGTGTATAGTACATATATCAAAAAAAGGAATAATGTTAATATCCCCTAATGGGATCTGTCAATATCCCATGCTGGTATTAACAAAGAAAGTTTGGAAGTGAGGAAAAGATTAAGGCTGAGGTTGTTATATTATGCCAGGAGTTAGATATAATAACAGCAGGAGGAAGGAGGATGGAAAAGAAGGGCAGCTACAGTTTTTCCACACTTTGCTATGCCAAGCAGCATGATCAGGAAAGATACAGAATTAACCATCCCTAGAAGTATCATTATCTGTGTTTGGAAGACTGGGTGGGTAGCTCAGACATATGGCCCTGATTTTGACTACCACAAATATCAACACTACAATAATGATATAAATTAAGACACTAAGACTCAAGTAAATTAAATAACTTACATAAGGACATGTAAGTGGTAAATGACTGAATCACAATTTGAACACATTATTTGAGCTTAAGCCTCTGAACTCAACCACAAGGATGCCTTTCCACCAATTCCATGAAGTAAGCATTGCCTTCAGTATTATCCAGAGTTAGTACCTGTGGTGGACAGGGTGAAGTGCCAACTCAGTTGGTTCTGCTGGTTGGTGGATCACACCCTGGGTGTCTGGGTGGGTCATGATGGCCGTGGAGGACTATGTCTGGCCCCCTACCTCTTCCTCACTGTTCCTCTGCTCTACTTCCCAAGCAGCAGGAATTAGCAGCTTTGCTCTGCCGCATCCTTCCTCCATGTAGGGCATGTCTTGCAGCCATCCCGCCAGGGACGGAAGCCCCCAAAACTGAGCCAAATTAACTGAGAGTCACACCTCTCTTCCTTCAAATTTTGCACAGTGGGTCTTATGTCCCACTAACAAGAATGCTGATTAATACAGGCCTTAAGAAAGTTCCATGTTGGAATTATCAAAATCGTTCTGGAATATTTACTTACTCATACCCCACATATATTATTTCCCTGCTCAAAATCTGATTTCATTATAATTTCCTGCATACTGAAATTGCCTGAAGGGGTATTTTATTATACCTTTGCAGAGATTCCCTTTGCAGAGGTTCTAATACCCTAAGTCTAGGCAAACCCAGCCATAGGTAGATCTAATAAGCCAACAGGAAGCAGTATTGACCTTCATCATGCCAAGACACACACTGTTTCTGAAGGGACTAAAAGGATTTCCTCCTCCCTTCAGGTCCCCAGTGATTCTCGCTCTGTCCACTAATACTTGCGGCTCTTGGCCTGGGTTTTTCACTTTCCTCTTTCCCCTCTGCCTATGCAGGTGTGTGTGTTTCTCTGTTCTGTTTCCAATACTCTTAAATTGATTTTTTGAATAACCCACCTTTCTCCTTTCAAAGTTTCATTGAAACTTTAGGAAACAACTCTTTCTGTGGTTAAAACAAAACAAAAAAAATACCCTCAAAAGCACCAAACACCTAGGCACCCGCCCTGTCAGGGATTTTAGGAATAAAGAAAGAAGACTTACTCAGTTCTTGCCCCCAAAGCTGCTTGGCAGACATCTGTCTGGCCTTTTATGAAGGGCTTCTTGGGGAAGGAGCATCACTCCGTGTTGGGACTTGGCTATACCTGGAGAGCTGGAGCTTTTGTTTTGTAAAAGTTATATTTTCCATGATCCATGGAAGACTTTTATTATGTGATTCAGTTCTTAAAATCTCTAGCATTCTAACCCTAGAAAGGAAAACCTAACTGATTTATTCAGTAGTAAAACCACATTAAAATATAACCCCAAATTGATGTTTCTATACTTTGTTATTGTTTCTTAAAATGATGTATCATTATCAGTTTTTGGACTGCTTGTATCTTCGTGTTTTATATTCACATACAAATGCAATTTTAAGAATGCTAGTTTCTTTAACCTATTTGGGTCCTTATCATCCCATTTTCATTGTTTATCTCCCCTTCTATTAGCTCACAGAGACCTCAGTCACTGTAGAACTTTTACTACTTCTCACTGATAGAAAAGAGGCTTTTATTTGAGATGAATTAACATTTCTCTCTTCCTATCTTTGACAGCATAACATCTATGTGACCACAAGGAAAGCTTTAAATAGCTCAAACTCCAGCCTGCCTCTGGTGGGAACCAGGAAAAAAGAATGATTATTTGTCTGAACAACCTGAAACAGATTCCAGTCTCCACAGAATATTTTTGCAGATTTGCACCCCAGAAGAACTCACAACTTGAAGTAGAATGTAAGAACTGAAGCCAGCACATTGCTACACAGCCTCTTCCTCTTGCAAGGGTTTGGGCTCAGTTCATCTCTCATTATTAGTAATTTAGCTTTGATGCAACAGAAACCAAAGCAGAAGTCCCAAGGGACCAGATCTCCTCCAAGAGGTCCTGAGCAAAAGGATACAGTTTCACCTGTATCTCCAGAGAAACAGACTCACATCAGTAACAATTAAAGACAAACTTTCTGAGCAGCCCAAGGCTATTTCTCTTTTAAACTGGCCCAAATAAAAATATGAGATTCATGTTAAACGCTATTTCAAAAAGTTTTACTAAATGAAGCAAAAGCATTGACAGAAAAGTAACCACTTAGGTATAACATACTAATTTGAGAAACAAAACACAGTTGAGAATTCTGAAATCCTCACTTACAAATAATGTAACTTCTTATTAATTCTTGAAAGCCACAGATAAAATCATATTTATTGTAGTCATTTATTGTGGACAATAAAACAAATGTGATACACTGTTTCACACGTGAAACAGAATAAATTGATATCAAATCTGTAAATCAAGAGACAAACATGTTATAGCATTTAAATATATTTGTTTAACATTATCCCATAGGTATGTAAATACCTATCTGTGTGAGTACATGCACAATTTTTTTCTGGATTGAAAATTATGAATAAAGTTATATTCACATTTCACTGTATGTTCAAGTTAGAACTGTTCAATTGAGTTTATTAACCATATGCAAATGTTTCTTTTTCATATAACAAGTGTTATTTGTGTGAGAATGATAACATCATTTAACTTTTTCCCCTGTATTTATTATTCTGTTAAAAATTTAATGCATTATTCTAAAATTAAATATCATTACTCATTCTATTTTTCCAAAATTGGGATAGAGGACAAAGTCACCAAACAAAAATTAAGAGTTAGTAGAAAAATATTATGCAAGACATTCTATAGGCATCTATGCAGATTTTTCCCATTAGCATTTTTATTTCACTGCCCATCCATGACCAGTGGATTCTAGTTTTTCCAACAAACATTTCATGTTCTATTTGGGCAAAAAAGTTATGAAATGCAAACAGCAAAACAAAGTACCTCAAGAATCTTTTAACATAGAAAACTTTCTGAATACCAACAAGTTAATATGTGGTTATATTTTAAGTGAAGGCATAGTTAAAAAAAATGTTTCATGAATTCTACATTCAATTTTAAGTATTGTGGATTTTAAATAAAGTATTGCTTTAGCATCCAGTGCTGTTCCTCATAGCTATGAGCACTTTTTTTACTTCTCTATTCCTCACAAAGTATCATTTTCTATTTCTCCCATTGCCTAGCCCTCAAGACCCTTGGCTGAAGAACCAGCAGCCTGTGCCTTTCCGAGTCTCAACTCTCCATCAACATGCAGGGTAACTTCAGCCTGAGAGTGCATAAGGACAAGCAAGGCAATGTGTGTCGAGTGAATGGCTGAACCCACTCTACTACAGAAGAAACACCCCAATTGTCCTTCCTAAGCAAAAATTGCTACCATTCCCCATAAACAATCAGTTGTCCATTGACTGCTATAAATAGACTTTAATACACAGCCCGCTGTCTGAAAGGGAGTTTATAATTGTTGACCAAAGACACAGTAGGGAAGGGAAATGAGAGATTTCCTCATGGCAGGAGAATGGCTTGTCTGCGGTCTGTAGTAAATAAGGTTGCACACAAAATTCTCATTTAAACACGTCAGCATGCTTGGATTCAAGCTAAAATTATGGGGATCACACAATGGGCTTCGTGTGGGAGGCTTTTCAACAGATACTGTATTATTCTCCCTTCTGGGCATCTGTCAATTCAAGATTGGAAAATAAATGGCAATTGCCAGCAGATATCTTGTGAAGTGATGGTTACAAGAGATGTTTGAGATGATACAGAGCAAGATGCACTAGTCTGGCTGTGATAAGAAGAAACCCTTCCCCCATCCCTTCCCCATTTCCTGTTCTGCTTTCCTTTATCTTTCCCCAGATGACTCTCCTTCTTTTTCTTTTCTTTCACAATCTCTCTAATTGATAGCCACTCTCTAGACGAGTGTTCTGCCTAGTTTACTTTAACCAGGCCCAGTTTCTGGGGCAAGATGATGTCTCAAAAATCTGATCAGGTGTGACAGAGAACAGGGCCCGGAGCAGCCAGCCATGGGCACATGACTTTCTGTCCTGCAGCACGTCCCACCCATGGCTGTTCCAAGTTCTGACCAGCCACCCAGAGACAGCTGCCTGTGGCTGAAGCTGAAGGTGGATGGGGGTATTGTTGCAAAACTCAGAAAAACCAAGCAGGGAATAACTAAAATGCCTGAGAGAAACAAATACAAAAATAAAGGCAAAAGGCACAAATGAAGACATAGGAATTCTAGAAAGACCTGGACTATTTCTTCAGTCAGTAGAATAAATAAAAATAAAGAAGAAACAAAGAGGTGCTATTTTAGTAGAAAACAATACATCTTGTGCATTTTTAAATCGATCTTTTCTGAAACAGTGTGAAAGATGCATTGAGACACTGAGTTTTTCAAACATTTTCAATTTCCACCCTTAAAAAACATAAAAGCTATTACAATTTTTCAAAAAGTCATGTAAAAGATAAACGCCTCTCATAATTGCTTTAGTATCCAGAGTTAGCATCAATCCTATGATTTTAGCTTACACTTAAATTAACAATGACAAAATATATTAGTATTAACTAGATGATGTTTTTCCTTCTGATTGAAAGATACACAGTTTAATGCCAGAACCTAGTCTTAAAAATCAGAAGTACTTCTATTGAAAGATTAAAAAAAATTAAACTCAGAATATAAAGAAGTATCCACCTTGGAAATGTAAGTAGAAACAATTTAGAATTGTCACAAAGATACAAAGGTATAACTGTCTAAACCTTGTCTCAGTAAAACTCAGTTCCTGTTCTGCGAAATAGCACAAGATTAAATGAGTACAGCATAAGGGATTAAGCGAGTTGTTAGAAAAATGTCTTGCATCTAGCACTCAATATTATAACTCATTACAAATTCCAGTAATTCCTTTTAGTACTGCCCATTGCTTTCTTTTCTTTTTCTTCCACGATAGTTTTGTATTAAAGTATAATGCACATGCAGAAGCGCATGTCAGTAAACCAATTCATGAATTTTTACAAACCAAATACATGCAAAAGTCTCTGTCAGGATTAAGAGTCCAAAATATATTCAACACCTTAAGAGCTCCCCCTCTTTCTTCCTTTCAGTCACTATGGTCCCACTTTACACAATTATGCTTACAATATTAACTTGTTCTTTCTAAGCTATATATTAATTGTGGTAATTCACAAAAAATTTACCCCCACCTTTCTTTTTTTGTACTGGAGGGTTAACCCAGGGCCTTCATACACACCCCTATTTCTTTTTTAATTTTGATACAGAGTTACTTTAAGTCTCTAAATTGCCCAAGGTAAGCCTGAAGTTGCAATCGTCCACCTCAGCCTGCCAGAGTGCTGGGACTGCAGGTGTGCACCCCCATCCCTGATCTGTCTTAACCATTTTTAAGTGTACAGTTCAGTGGCATTTAAGTATGATGACACTCTTGTGCAACCATCACCACCATTCATATACAAAATTGCTTTCATCTTGCAAAAATGAAACTCCATATCATTAAAAAATATTTCCTCACTCGCCTCTTCTAGCCCCAAGCAACCATCATTTTGCTTTGTCTCCAAGTAGTTGATGATTCTAGATACCTCATAAATGCAATCAAAATATTTGTTCAAACTTTTGTACTTTTTTCCTCCATAAAAGAAGAACTGTACAAGTATGTTCTTTTCCAAGTCTAGCTCCTTTCCTTCAACATGTCTGTGGGATTTATCACTTATTTGGTGCGGAATTATACTTTATTAATTCTTATCACAATACAGTATTCCTTTGTGTGAGCATGTCACCATGAACGTATTCTAGGGGTGAAGATATTTGGTTAGTTTTCAGTTGGGAGTTTTTACATAGCGCTGGCAAATCTTTTGGTAAACTTGCCTAGGTGTGCAATTACTAGGTCATAGAGTATGCAAGTGTTTAGTTTTAGTTCAATCACTATAGACAAGTGAACTCTTAAGTCATGTGACTTATACAAGCTCTTTCATGAAGAAGAGCAATGAAAATTTTGAATACATATACCATGGGCTCCACAGTTCTCTTCCCAGGATTTACCTGCACTCACCTTGATTCTTCCCACTTCAAACTCCAGTCTTTGCCTCCACTAAGCTTCTGGTACTTACCTGAACACCATTTTTCAGCTCTCTTTTCTCTCTGGGTCATTATGGGTGCTACTTCATTCAACTTATATCCCCCTTTCTACTTGGTTTGATAAATGCTTCTCACACAGATCTCAGCTCCTTTGACAAGCTGGCCCAAAGCACAAAAGCACGCCTCGTCAGAATGTGTGTCACAGTAGTAGAAATGGATTTTCCCAATTGGAACACAGGTCTGAGGATGAGGTTCTGATAGAATACCCCTTCGCTGGAACTCTAGTACAAGCTCAGTGGCATGGGGTAGGGGGCAGGGGTTGTTCAAAGTTTTGTACTTTAGTATCCAGAGTTAGCATCAATCCTATGATCTTAGCTTACACTTAAATTAACATGACAAAATCAGCATCCAGACCCATAGCTGTATCAAGGAAACTCCCAAGAAGGGAGCTGCTTCAAAAATAGAGAAGCCAGTAATGTCATAGTGATATAGGGGGTTGAAACTCCTGACCTACTATGTCCAAGAGTTTGTGTTCTTTAAAATCAAATAATGAATTTTAGAAACAATGAAGGTTAAGAGTAGAATATATTTATTGAGAGAAAGACAGCTTCTGTCTGAGAGAGACAGAAGGAGTCCTGAGCAGGTTGCCAAGAAATCTGTCTTTTCCAGGGACTTTTATAGAGCAAAGTCATGGGATGAGTCGGGTTCAAGGTGGGGCAAGACTGGGAACTCACAAAGCAGACAGGCATAAGGTGGGACAGAACTACAGTTAGCCAATAAGATTAACAGTTGAGGTAAAATTGATTACATTAGAGACAAATGGGGAAGTGAGTCATGCAGAAAGCGGGCATTCTTATGAAGCAGTGACTCTTCCCTAGGGGGATGGCATGGTGACTCCAGGCTTTGTCAGGGTGTTAGGGAACTATTTAGAATATCAATCCTCAGGACAGGGGTGCATTTGTTTGGTCTTCTGTCTTAAGGCCTGGGCCACAGCAGGAGGTGTCTGTCTCCTCTACAGTTGCAAAGTATCTGGGCTTCTACACTGGCTCCATCAAGGACCTAGCCCTATTTCACTGCCTATAATATTTCTAACTGAGCTGCCTGCAACAGTAGGAACTGAGTTCCTGTGGGGAAAGAAGAGGAGAAGGTTCAGGAGGCTGCTATCACAGAGAGCCCCTCAGAGAAAGCTTACTATACACCACCTCCCATCCAGGTGCTTAGTCCCTCCTACTCAGCCTTGCAGGACAGACAGTGACTTAGCAAACTCAGCTGTGTTCACCCACCTACTAAACAAGCCAGCTGTAGATTTTACAACAATCAGGAGCGAGACGCATCACCCCCCACCCCACCCCCAGTGGAATTCCAAGAATGACAGTCCTAGGACTGACAACCTCCCCAGTTTCCATGATCTAGGACAACTCACTTGCCCTATCATGTCTTCTACCACACTCTAATTGCCCAACTGTGTGCTCCATACTTAGAACACCGTTGCACACAGAACATTAGGACATCCTACCCTCCATACCTGCAGAGGTGAAACTAGAAAACAGATTCATCTGCTAGACCAGTTGGATATTGCTGCCTCTAACAGCTTACTCTATACCCATGGGACCCAATATCTGATTACTTACATTCCTCACCCTTCATAGCCCCCAGGAATGCTACTAGGCAATACCTGGATCATTCCCTCCCTGGCAGCAACCAAAGTTTTAGTTACACCTGAGGGTAAAGCCACATTTTCTGGCACAAAAAAAAAAAAAAAAAAAATCTCACCCACAGGAAAGGGCAGAATCAGAGTGGAGTAGTCTGATGGTTCCACCTTCTAAAGTAGATGAACCAAAGACTGACAGCCGGAAGCTCAGGATAAACCAAGAGCTGCCCCTCCTGCTGGTATTACTCTCCAGTGTGCCACTTTCAGATGTTGGGCTGCTCATTTTTCTGTCTTTAAATACTCATCCTCTAGTGTGGGCCCTGTGCTAACTCCTATAGGTTGGGATCTATCATGAATCCAGGAAAAACTGAATTCAAGTGAAACAACCTGCTACCTCCCAGAATAACTTCAGCACCTACGCTTGCTTATGGAGAGGAGGTGCAAGGAGTGGTAACATATAGTATTTCTCAAACTAAACCTCGAAAGCACAAGTGCATAATTAATAGACAGATGCATTTATACAGAAGATGTGCACTGACAGAACATGTCAGTCCAGAAGCAGACAACAAAGACAGGTAAGGACGGTTTACAAGTTAGAAACACTCTAACACAACTTGTATTTTCCAGAGCAGTGGTTCTTAGGATTTAGCCTGCATCAGCATTATCTGGTGTTTGTTCAGATTTGTGAACCCCATTTCCAAAGCTTCTCATCAGTCAATGTAATCTGAGAATTGTAATCTCCAGCAAGTTCCTCCAGACAATGTGGATGCTCTAAGGAGATCACACTTTGAGAACTACTGATTCAATTTATTTATCCCATGACTGATATGCAGAAGGTGCTCAAGAATGTATGTTAATTCATTAATAACAAATAAGCTATACCTAGTGTGTTTGCAGCTCTAAAATTCTTTTTAAAACATCCTTTACATTAAAAGAATGCAATTTACTAAATCAGAAAATATCTAAGTACCTACATAAGGAAAGTAGCATTTTGGATTCATGCTTCTTTTGTTTTGTTGAAGGAGAGAGAAAACACACATCTTCACTAATTAAAAAATAGGAAAAGATATTAGAAGCCAAAACAGTCTTCTTCATACTTCACAACACGTACAAGTGATTATCATGAGCATCTTTTATATATATATATATATATATATATATATATATATATATACACACACACATATATATGTGACTAATGTAGAAATAATCTGTCAAACACATGAGGTAAGACATACTTCATTAACAAATTAACCTGCATTTCACAATACGTACTTCTTAAAATCCAGATCACATGATGTGTACTCAGTCAAAAGAAGAGAAATTTAGGGCTGGGGATTTAGCTCATTGGCATAAGTGCCTGCCTGGCAAGCGTGAGGTCATGAGTTCGATACTGAGTTCGATACCCGGTACTGGGAAAAAAAAAAAAAAAAGAGAAAAGAAGAGAAATTTAAGGTTTTTTTATTCTCACTTAAAAAATTTAAGTATGTGGGTGTGCCAAATTATGTAAATATCATGAGTAATGATATTCAATACATTCCATCTTTAAATATGCTTCACCAACATTACCTAATGAACTTACACAGCAAGTTTTAAAATAAGCACTATTACCCTTGTTTGCTGGCTAGGGAAGCTGAAGAAGATAATGACTTGTCCAAGGCAGAATTCAGATCCCTGTACAGAGTAGAGTCCTTGTTAAGGCAGTCTCTTACAATTTCTGTCTCTTAAAAATCACAAGATACAAAACAAAAGCAAGAAAATAGACAACTCAATTTAGAAAAAAAAAAAAAAACTTTAGTAAACCAGTAGGCAGTTTTTCAATCTAAGGACAGAATTTCAAAAGCTAATGATTTGTATATCCCCAAGGTTCCTGCTAATTCTCACCACCTCCTCTGTGTTATTTTTCTAGTCAATGAAAGGTTCATGATAACTCTTTTGAACTTATATTCTTTGCTCTTTAATAAGCAGGTTGTTAGGGAACCCTAACTAAATATTTAGGGAGCTTATGGAGTTTCTAGTAAACATGAATCAGCATTGAGCCATAATAGCTAAACCTTAAAAAGTGACCTCCTAGTTTGAAACTGGAAAAACTTCAAGACACTTTGACTCAAACCCACATTCTAATAAAATGTGTGTGACTTTCACAGTAATTATTTCTGTATGTAGCTTAAGGTATAAAACCTCTGAATAAAAGCAGCGACTATGGAATTCTCTAATAAGTCACATTACCTATCTATTGTAATGTGATGAGTTCCACCTCAGTACCATATAATTTTCTCTGTTTTCTATTGCTTTATATTCTTTCCAATGAAAGATAGTTTCACAGAAGTCAAATTCTGGACTGTCTTTCTTATAATTATATTTGACTATTAATATTTAGGCTGATTGGTGTTGCTCTTTGGGACTTTGTCAGTCATCAGATAAAACTCCTATTGTTTTGTACCATTGCCTATCAAGCTGATCTCACCCTGAGAACTGTGGTTGTCTGGTCTTTATTTCCCTTTCTTCAGAATCGTATTACCAGTGTCCAAAAAATTGTTACTGAATTGCATCACTATTGGACTACTTAGCAAAGCTAGTAGTTTTCAAAAATACTATTTACTTTAATGTGTAGAGACAGGAGCAGGGCTTAGATACTTAAAATGTGAATAAGTGGACCCTCAAAGTAGCGTCAAATCATATAAGAGCATCTTAGAAATGTAGAATCACAGAATTCTCAGACTTCATTGTGCATTTAAGCCAACAGAGGCTCTTAAAAAGATTTTCATTTGGTAAGTCTGAAAAGGGCCTGAAGACTCTGCAGTTCAGGAGCTTCACAGGTGACAACTACACAACTAGTCCTCAGGCCACTCTGAGTAATAAGGCCTGAGGAAAGAGCCCTGATAATTCTACACCTGCAGTTTCTGCTGCTAGAGAGATTTATTGGGGAAATTCAATGGTTGATAATAAAGATTTGTTTAGCATACTATTTGTGACCAGCCCTTTCCTTTATGATTGAGTTATTTGATGTTGGGTAGACCATGATATTCCTCTTCTTATTATCTCTATTAAATGAAGATAGTTCTTCAGTTTATTTTCTGACAATTTTTACATTTCAAACATTCTTTGTTAATATTATACTCATTTTATATATTCTAGGTTAATGTTGTACTCACTTTATACATTAAGACCAGTCAACAGTCATTTGAAATAGTTCTTCCTAAACGACATAGACTCAAAGACATAAATATATAATTCCCAAGGGGAAAAAAAGCACTTGTCTGTTAAAAATGTTTTAAATCTTGTTATGGGTTTAATATTAATTAAATCAAAACCAAATTTTAAAAAAATTCTGATGGTCTTCAATTCTAACTTGTTAGTACAAACCTTGGAAAATCACCTGATTTCCTCATCATCATCTATAAAATTAAAAATCAAGTTTCCTCAGTGCAAGGATGCCAAAAGATGCTAACAAAATATATTGGTCCCTTTATACAAATGGTGCCTAGGGTAAGCACTCTCGGCATCCCCTGGGAACTTGTTAGAGAAATTCTCAGACCCCACTTAACCTACTAAAAACCCAAGGCAAGACCCAAAAATCTTTACTTTTAGCAATGTATGTTTTTAACAAGCCACCAGATTGTTTTGCTACATGGTAAGAACCACTGCTTTCTCTATAAAGTGTAATTGTGATAATTCTCAATCAGATTTCCCCAAAATTTAAAGGACTTTTCTGTTCAGTTACATTAGT
Organism: Hydrochoerus hydrochaeris; assembly: GCA_004027455.1. Lineage (NCBI taxonomy): Eukaryota > Metazoa > Chordata > Mammalia > Rodentia > Hydrochaeridae > Hydrochoerus > Hydrochoerus hydrochaeris. The sequence continues at coordinate 803,485 of PVLA01000008.1, forward strand.
TTTTTAGGGTTGTGTGGTACAAAGAATTTTTCAACAGTATTAATGTCCACTAATTCCCAGAACAGGAAGGATTGAGGCACTGTATTATTACAGTATAGAGAAATGTTTATACAAAACTAGGCTCCAAGGAATAATAGGAAGTCTCAGGATGCAACAAATGACACAGGAAACAGACAAAACAGTAAGCAAAGGTGGACAGTATGTCCCAGTGACTGGGGTTAAATTTAAAGCTCACATGGAGACAAGAGATCTGACCTGGGCAACATGAGGTAGGGAACTAAAAGCAAGATTCTACCTTTTACCAGGATTCCTTGGTAAAAGAAGAATTAGATAAACTCTGCCCAAGGAAACTGGTCTTTTCCTCAAGCTCTGAATAGATAAAAAAGAAGGATCCTGAGAATATTTCAATCCTCAGTTGAGCCATGTATGAATGTGAAATCTGATTTAACACACTATAGGATGTAGAGATCCCAAAGGGAAATCCTGAAATGCCCTGGGACCAGCAGAACACCTCTGTACAGAGAGGTGTCACAAATGATCTCAGAAGACAGAAAAGCTAAAGGAAGCGTGCAAAAGGACATTTTCAAACCAAGACTGTACCGTGGAAAACATTTTAGCCAAGGGAACTACTATAGATTGTAACTAGTCCAAAGGAAATTGAATCTGGGAAGATTTTTTTTTACAATAATAAAAATCAGGTTACAACTTAACCTGACCTAAAAATGAGCATAAGATAGAGGAGAACTTTCTCCAAAGATAAGTAAATGACCAATAAGCATGTAAAAAGATGCTCAACATCATTAGTTGTTGGAAAAATACAACAAAATCACAATAAAACATTACTTTGTGCCCATTAAGACTGACAAAACTGACTGTCAAAAACACTGACAGAAATAAATGGTGAGGCTGTGGAGGAACTGACACTGCCTCTGTGAATGTGAATGATGCAGCCATTTTTGGAAGAAACTGACAAGCCTTCAAAATGTTAAATGTGACCCAACAATTCCTCTCCTAAATATAAACCTGTGAGAGCAGAAAACATACAGTCACACAAGACTTCTTCATGAATGTTCATGGCAGTATTATTCATAATAGTCCAAAAAATGTAAACAGCTCAATTAATGAATGGAAAAAGCAAAATACAGTATGTTAAACCCATATGATGAATTATTATTCAGCCATAAAAAGAAATGAAGTACAATTCAGGTTATAACATGTATAAACCTTGAAAATATGCTAAGTGAAAGAAGCTAGTCATAAGGTCACATATTATATAATTACATTTACCTGGAATACCCAGAATAGACAAACCTATACTTCTGAACTAGTTTTCAACTCAAGAAATAAAAGAGTGACAGAATAAACCAACAAAAGTTGAAGGAAAAAATAATTTAGGAAGAACAAAAATTAACAATAGAAAACATAAATGCCAATAAAACCAACCCTCAGTCTTTGAAAGTTCTTACAAAGACAATTAAAATAAACAAGGTTCTGCTATTATTGACCCAAAAAAAGCCCAAATCAACATTAAGAATGAGAAAAAACACATTCACTACTGATAAAACATAGATGGTAAGAGAATTACAACACCTACTTTAAACTACTAGAAAAATGGTATTTTTGCTAGAAAAAAAAGTGTCTGACCAGCACAGAGGAAAATATATATATTTATTCAAGGAAAAAAAAGAATACAGATAGTTGAAGGAAATCGCTCTGTATTTTCCTTAGTAACTTTCCTCACTGTAACTATAAGTCTTTCCTCCTATTCCTTAGGTGAAATTTTGGATTTTATTTGTTTGGTTGGTTGGTTTTTGTTTTTCCATAGAAAGGTGATATACATCTGAAATCCATGTGTCTCATTTTCTCCATTGGGTGGAGATAATACATTTAATTCCTTAAGCACTGGAAATTTACGTGCCTTCTTGTACCTTTTAACTTTAACAAACATGAAATAACAAAGTAGGTATCTTATCTATTTTGCAAGAACAAACTTTATCTACATTTCAATGTCTTCTAACTGAACAGAGAAAACATTAATGTCAGCAAACCATGCTTTCAAACATCTTGTCATTTTTGTCAATAATAAAAGTAATATTTTGATCAACACTTATCCATCTTTATTGAGCAATTTGGAGGCTAAAAAGAGGAGTTAAATAATGTTCTCCTAAAATCCAAAAACTACATAATAAATAAACTTCAATGCTTATTATATCAATGTACTAGTCTAAATATATTTTGTTAATTAATATTCTTAATTCCCAAAAAGCCCTGAGATAAGTAGTATTATACATGAGAAGAGTAAATGAAGGGACCTATGGTTTTATGGTTTAGAAGATCAAATAAGTAAGTAAATAAATAAATAAACAAGTCAATTAGCTCTATGTAAACTATAAACTCAATACAAATTCTAATCAAAATCCCAACAGGTATTTTTACTGAACCTGATGGTAGATCCTAAAACACATGCAGAAGAGGAGAAACAAGAAGAGACAGCAAGATGTTGAGTAAGAACAGGGTACTCCCTCCTACTAGATATGAAACTTAATAAGATAAATGAGTGCAGTAGATAACTAGATCAGTGGAAGAGATTAACAAGTCTGAAAAGAAAACCAGGACCTGTGAAAATTTGTGCATGAGACAGAGGAAGCCCCTGAAATTGATGTAAGAAAAGGTGTTCTATTCTAATTAGCTATCCATATGGAACAGTAAATCAAGCCTTGTTAAACTGGAAACAGCAAATTAGGCTTACTCTCACAATATTATAGATTTAAATTGTTCTGATCAAAGATATATATTAAAGTATAGAAAATAAATCTTGAAAAATTTGATTGCATTAAAATTAAATGTCTAGGCAAGAAGATGCACACAAATTAAAAAGCAAAGCACATAATAAGAGAAGTTACAAGCCATTGTAAGCTTTAGGATTCAGTATCCCTGGTAAATTTCTTAGAATCTTATAACTTAAAGACACTTATCCATGTTTTTAAATCAGCAGAGTGAAAACAGATAATTAATACATGAATGGTCAGTAAATATGTGAAAAGATTCTCTTTCTCATTAACATCCAGGGAAATGCAAATTAATATGACATAAAACACTACTTCATACTTAATGAATGTGATCATTATCTATCTATATATAAGTAATAAACTTAATTTAAAATGATTGCCCAAAGAAAGTCTAACAATATAAACAATTGAAGAATGTGTGCTAAAATGAGCAACCTCAGTATAAATTGCATAATACAGCAATATCTAGTAAAATTGAAAATATACATACCCTGAAAACTGGAGATTTCATGTCTAGGAAAATAACCTTGAGTCCTTTTCCCAAATCGTCCATACACAAGGAATACAAAGATACTCTCAGTAGCATCCTTGTCTAGGGGGAAAATTGGAATAATCTAAATGTTCATTGATAAATCAAAAATTATTTACATGATGAAAGAGTATGTCTTAAAACATGAGATAGTTCTACTTGCATCAGCATGATCAACTCTCAGTTTTTCAAGGCAGATTTATGTTGTGTTTATGGATACAAATATATGTAGTAAGAACAAAAAATTCCACCAACACCAGACTCAGGATGATGATTAGCTTTGGGGCTCAGGGGAGAGAACAGAACAATGTAGACTTCATCCATCTCTATTACATTTTATTTCTTTAAAAGATATTTAAAGTAAGAATAGCAAAATATTATTGCATTAAAACTATTTGTACCTGCTCTCTACTACTGCTACCCCTTTTTGTAATTTTATATAGTTTAATATTTTTAAAAAGAAAATAACTGTCATTCATTTCCATGTCCCCAAATTTTTCTAAGTAAAATCATCAGTTAAATTTTATTTCCTTGAGTACATATGAAAACAAGTATTTATTAAAAGCTAATTAAAGAGTAGAAAGCTTTCCCAATTGTCAGTATGATACAAAAGGTCTATAAAATAATGAAGAAAAGGAAGACACCATTAAACAAAAGAAAATGCATGAACAAGATCTTTTTAGCTGACTACCAAGAAAGATGAACAGCAGTATCTTTTTCCTGTATAGAAATGGACTTATAGCTCCAAAAAAAAAAAAAAAAAAAGAAGAAGACCTTAACTTCTTCCTATGAAGACAGAAATGGTTGTACAGTTCTCGGAGGCACTTTTGTTTTGTTTTGGTTTGGTTTGTTTTGGTTTTGGTTTGTTTGTTTTTTGAGACATGATCTCACTGTGTAGTTCTGACTGATCTCAGACTCACAGTGATCCTCCTGTCTCAGCCTCCTGAGTGCTAGAATTACAGGTATGTGTCACCATGCTTGTTCTACTAGGGTTTTTTTTTTTTTTTTAAGAAGACTTGAGTGACTTAGATATTTGAAACAGGATAATGAGATTTTGGGGCACACTATTAGTAGTCTATTCAATGTCTGTCTTATTCTTGATTTTAATTCTTTTACTTATCCCTTGTTATCCCTATGTTTCATGCCCTGGCCCCCTTTCCTACCATGTTTAATGTATATGGGGATGTTCCCGTGTGTTCTTAAAAAATGAATTAATCATTTTGTCTGTGAATTTTTGTAGCAGCTTCATAGAGTTATAATTAATATACAATAACAACCCACATACACAATTGAAGTTTTAGAATAGTCAGAGTTTTACAACCATCTCAATAATTTTACAATATTTACATCATCCCCAGAAGAAAATCTGTTATCATCAAAGAGTTACTAACCATTCCTTTTTGCCCAAACTCTGGCAACTACTAGTCTACTTTCAGGCTTTATAGACTTGCCTATTATGAGTATTTCATAAAGTCAAATCCTAAAATATTTCCCCATCTGTGTCTGGCTTCTTTCACTTAGTATACTTTCAAGATTCATTTGTATTTCAGCATAAATCAGTACTCCATTCACATTTGTGGATGAATGAATGGTATGTCATTGCATGGCTTTACAATATTTTGGTTTATCCATTCATTGGTTAGTGTATAGTTGAGTTGTTTCACCTTTAGACTATTATGAATAACACTGCTATACACATGCATGACTCAGGTTTCATGCAGAGATATGCTAGCAATTCTCTTGGAGATATACTTAGGAATAGAATTGTTGAGTCTTTGAATATTTTGAAGAACTGCCAAACTGTTTTTCAGTGGCTGTGTGATTTACATTTTTCAACAGCAAGTTCTCCATAATATGGCCAACACTTCTTATTATGTCTTTTCATGTTAAAACCATTATAGTGGCTATGAAATGTGTGTGTGTGTGTATCACTGGGGATTGAACCCTGGGCCTTCACACTGAGCTACAACCCCAGCCTTTTCTTTTTTATTTATTTATTTATTTTTAATTTTCAGACAGGGTCTCACTAAATTGCTAAATTGTCCAAGCTGGACTCAAACTTGTGAACCTCTGTCTCAGCCTCTCAGGTTGCTGGGGTTATGGGCATGTGCCTCCATGCCCTGCTGTGGCTTTAACTCACACTTGCCTGATGGTTAATTACAATAGGTCTTTTCATATGCTTAATAGCCACTAGTATATTTCCCTAATTATTTTTTGCCCTTTTATTATTGAGTTTCAAGAATTCTTTATATGCTCTAGATGCAAATCCTTATCAAAGCTATCTTTTCAATTTTCTGACCATGTCCTTTGAAACACAAAAGGTTTTAACCTTAATGTAGTCCAATTTATCATTTTTTCTTTCTTGTTTCTGTGCTTTTGATATCATATCCAAGAAAGCATAACTAAATCCAATATCATGATTTCTTTTAAGACCCTCGTAGTTTTATCTTTACATTTAGGTCTTTGATCTATTTGGAGTTACTTTTTGCATATACTATGAGGGAGGGACCTAATTTTATTCTTTTGCAGGTAGGTTGATAGGTGTCCCAAATCCATTTATGAAAAATACTATTCCTTCTCCCACTGAATTTTCTTAGCATCTTTGTCAAAAATTAATTAACTCTAAATATAAAGATTTAGCACTCACTTCAGCAGCCTGGATTTATTTCTGGTTTCTCAGTTCATTCCTTTTATCTACATGTCTAACCTTATTCCAGTAGCACATTATCTTGATTACTGTTTTTTTTGTAGTAACATTTGAAATCAGGAAGTGTGAGTCTTTCAGCTTCATTCTTTTTCAAGATTGTTTGGTGAACATATTTTTATTTATAATATATTTCATTTCTTACATATCCTTTTTATTGTTGATCCCCTCAAATAAAGTCTTAGTGGAAATTGAATGTAAAAAAAATCATCTTTTTCTCTTTGTGGAGATAGCCCGGTTGTATTCTTTTAGGGGTTGACATAAAAAACAAGGCTTCCCTTGCTCAAACTGATTGAGGTAACTCTCGTGAACAAAGACTTTTCTGCAATGGTGGCAATTCTTCCTCCTTCCTCAAAGTCTGTTCTCAGACCACGTCTCTTCTCTTTGCACTGTTTTTTTTAAGCTCTTGGGACCTTTAGGACAATTGTTCTACCTCTGATACTTGCAATTGAACTGTTCAAACTGAAACTGAGCACATAGTTTAATAATAGGCTTTAATGGAATAATTTTTAAGTTGTGTATATATAAAAACATGCACACAGAGAGGAACACAAACAAAAGTGGAAAAGCTGTATACCTAAATATAGGTATACATCTAAAACTACCTATATATTTAATTTACACAAATGGCATGTTGTGAGATACATAAACATACAAATATGTATGTATGTATTTTTTATGTTTTGCCATAGGCTTCCACACACAACTCCTTTCTTAATTGGCAAAATGTGAATTTGGTTTCAATCTTTGCAGAAAAAACCATATCTTTTCAGATTTTTTGGGTACCCCTATAAACTAGTTTTGTATGTGGAGGAGCACAGTCCTTGGTGCCTCTGCTCTGGATGTATGTACCACCAACCCTGAGACTACGGTTGTCTGATATTGTCTCCAACTGCTAGTAAACATTCTGACAGTACATCATGCATTGTGTAAAGCTTTCCCTGGGATTAAAGATCAAATTATTTCCAAAATTTTAAGTCATTTAATATATTTCTCAAGAAACTATCTTTAAAAAATAGCAACCAAAATAAAATCTTTCCAAAAAGCTAATGACTAAAAAAAAATCATAATAAAGATCACTCTACGTCCAAATAAGATAACATGTTATATGTACACGTACTTTGCTTTATACCACTTTGAATTTTGGAAATAAATTGAAGTATTCAATTCCTATTAGCGTAACATTGCTTTTTTTCTACATACTAACTCAACATTACGAACTAGCCTAGTGACCCCACAAATTTCAGGCAAGGACAACTGTGGTGGATTAAAAACTGGTGGTCAACTTAACACCAGCAGAACTGAATCAGTGTGGTGCTGAGTGTAGATGGTACACCTAAGGACTGTTGCCAGCATTAAAAGGAGAATTTGAGAGAAGGAGAGTAGCATTGTGGATTCTCCTGAGCACTGATGCTGTTTGGAGCTGTTGGTTCTCCTGGAGGAGCCTGTCATACTGGCTTCCCTAATATGAGCACCGCTATTATAATCAGAGGAGACAGATTTCCTGCACTTTCTTGCATTTAACTCTGGATTACTATTATAAATAATACTATAAATTATGTGTCCTGTATGTAATTGTTCTCCTTGCAAACAGTGACTACAACGTCAACCTGTAATAAAACAAATTTTTCATCTCCCAGCAGAGAAATTGGGAAAAGGTTTGAAGAAAAGTTTGATGGGGAGTTGATGAGAACTTAAGCAGATGGTCAGAAGGTGGGCACAATGTTGCACCATGGGATTACAAATTCACTATAGTTTCAGTGTTGGGTGTCCCCCAAAAGCCCATGGGTTAAAGGTTTGGGCTCCAGAGCAGCACTTTTGGGAGATGATGCAGATTTTAGGAGATGGGATCTAAAGGAATGTCCTTAGTTTGGGGGGACTGTGACCTTGAAGCCTCTTTTTCTTTTGCTTTCTGTCAGTTTGCTCCTCTGGGTACTCTCTAGCATTCATCCACCACACCCACCAGGGGCTTAAAAGTAATGGGTTTACCAAATAAACCTTTCATCTTTACAAACTAATTATCTCAGGTATTTTGTTATGGTAACAGAAATTTGACTAACCAAAGTTGTAGAGAGCAGTACTAGCATGTTTGTGGAAAGGACCAACACAAGCACATTCCATGGAGTATTATGAAAGCAGTTTCATTGTTAACCTTGTAGTAAAAGTACCAACAGGTTTCACCTATGAACAAAGATGGAAATTTGCAGATATAGCAATGCCAGTGCATGAATGAAGTTGCTTCTTTACTTGACCCATTGACAGACTCTTTCGCACTAAACAATAATGTTTGAAAGAGTGTTGGAGGGATAATCTTGATGAATACACACGTCTGCTGTGTATGTAGGGATTAGGAAAGACCTTCAACTTCTAAATAGTGAATCAATCACTATTTCTGAGAAGCAGGACTGCATTAACACATTTAGAAACATGGACCACTACAATACTAGTAACACTGACTTCAGGAAAAATAATAATTGATTTCATGGATTAACTGTGAATGGTGGCCATAATCATAGAAACACTGATTTCTTGCATACACTTACAACTTAACTTTGAAAGCAGGTAGGCAAGGTATAATGAGGAGGGAGGGAGGAAAAAAGACTAAATCATCTTTTGCTGAAGTAGAAAAATAACAGAAAATGCCTGGAATGAAAGGATCAAGATGTGGCAATGCCACATGCTAAAAGCCACACAGAGATAAACATGAAAACAAGTAGCTAAAAGGGATGCTCGTGGTTACCTCAGGGCATGGGGGATATGGGAAGGCAAGCAGAGAACTAGTGTTTTCTGTGACAAAATTTATGGAGCTATTTGTGTCCTATAGCTATTTTTATTGATAAATTTTTTAAAAGAGAGAAGAGGTTGAGAGAATGGAGCTGGGACATAAATTATTAAACTATCATAATAATTCACAAATAACTAAACTTTGTCAGAAAGCATGGAAATGGGAGACAATTGAGAAGAGTTTTTAAGGAAATTAGAAAAGGTTTAATGCCTGAATATTAGAGGAGAGACCCTCAGATGGCTAAAATCTCAAACCAGTTAACTGGGAGATAAGAGACACTCAGAGCACAATAAGCTAACATTATTTTACTCATGCTATTCACCTCATACAATTAGCATATTTTATATACTGTGGGGTTTTTTCTAATTATGTGATTAGACTTTAGCACTTTATTTTTTCAAGGATATCATATTCACAAAACTGTTTCATGTCCACTTCCTTATTTTAACCATGATATAAACATCTTTGCTTAACATTACTTTTTTTTTTGTCAGTAGTATGGATTAAACAGGGCCTTGCACATGGTAAGCAAGCATTTCATCACTGAGCTACAACTCCAGTCCTTTTATTTATTTTGAGATAGGTTCTCTCTAAATTGCTAAGACTGGCCCCAAACTTTTAGTCCTCTTGCCTCAAATCCTACCACTCCAATTTGATATTACTTTGGATTGCCCTCATAGTTCCAAATGGGAATATGATAGATTGTCTATAATCCATCCATGGCTAACTGATGACTTGGTAGAAAAAAAAATTAGTAGGCTTTAATAATGAGACCCAATAAGTGAAAGGAAATTCAAACCTATAATTTCTAAAGTTATTTTACAAGTACTTTAGGTATATGACTCCATAGAGAAGTTTAATGACTAACATATTTGCATTTCCTATGTTTCAGGCATCGCTTTAAGTGCTTTGCATATTTTAACTCTTTCACTCTTCATTCAGATTTTATAAGTAGGTACATTTATAGTCCTATATCCATATTTTACAGGTGAAGAAACTGACTCACAGAGATTTTGTTCAAAGTTCCATGACAATCTACGCAAATCACAGAGTCAGGATTCAAACTCAGGCAGTATACCTACAAAGTTTGTACTCATATATATCATATTTTTGTATGAACATGGTCTTATTCCATTACGTCTTATCAAAATAAGAGAATAACATAGCACATGATAACATACATTGTGGCTAAGAGAGAGAATGTGAAAGATATTAGAGAAGAGAGAGGCCATTATAAATGGAATTGGGTGGGTAAAAATTTCCCAAGGAGAGAGGGTATGAGCAGCTATCTCTTATGAGTGGATTTATCAATCAGTCAATTTGTCAAATGAAAAATTTCCTGAAATTTGTCAGAAAATTTGATCAACAGCTTTGTCATTGTGAGAGACATCAGCATAGCCAGCAGCAGAAAGGGACAGGGGTATCTAAACCATGAGGTTGACAGCCTAGTTACAGGACAAATCTCTAGCTCCTAAGAAACTAAAATGTGGGAAAACTATACAATAAGGCAACAAACTGATGCTTCAGAAAATGGATCATTTGTGGAAGTAAGTGGCAAATTGACTATCAGTGAATCAATATGTGCCTCATGGGCTGCTTCAACATTTAGAATTGGAATGTAGAAATCTTGGTTCAATACTAAAATCCTTGACCATAAATATTGAGTCCTTCTCCCTGCAACCTACAGTAAGGGATACACATTTCAGCATGACATCACACACACACATACACACACACACACGCGATTCACTTTTTCCCTTATTCAGGTAATGCATCTAATATTTCATATAGTATTTCTTTTTTTAATTTTTAAATAACTGGTTATAATCCAATTAGCACCATTTCCTAATCATTGAATTAGTATGACTTACAATGTAGAAAACTTTCTAACAGATGAACATGCCAATCTCCTTGATTAACCATGACACTTTGTATACAAGTATTGAAATTTCACACTATACTTCCATAAACACTTATAATTATGAATATGTATCAAGTTAAATTGTAAAAATATGTATTTTAAAAAGAAAATCATTACAGAAAACTTGTTTAACTTCGATTATATAATAAAAGGGTAAAATTCCTGTGGAACTAAATGAATATATTTAAAACTATTTTGGAGAAAATAATGTTCACAGTTCTGGCTCATTGGTGTGGAGGACAGCCCTCCAAAGCAGTGAAACCATAACTGCCCTGACCCTGAGGTGCAACAGAGGACAAGAGGATCTCCTGATGAATGAGTTGGACAGGGTGGCCTGATGGGTAGCCTAGGAGCCATTTCAGGAGCTGGAAGAAAAATGCTTTGATTACAAGATACCTCCCAAATTGTCCCATCCCTTTTCTTCTCTCACACTTACCTGTTTTAGTTTCCACCCTGGGCCCTTCTGTCTGCTCTGACTTGCTCTCTTGTTATGCTTGTTCTACTAATAAACCAAGCACCATCTTAGGCTTTTCACTTCCTCTCCTATTCCTGAATCAAGTCACCAAACTTTTGAGGTTTTTTAAGGGGATACAGCAATGACAGTAAGAAGTCACTGATAGAACAAAAACTTATGGCTTATATTTGCCTTATTCCTTTTTTAAAAATCCCCATAAGGCCTCAAGAAAAAGACAGAATTACACATAGATTTGTACGGTGGTGCTTTACATGCAGTAAAGTTGATTAATAATTATTTCAAGAGAAACCAGACTTGAGCTGTACCAACAGCTTTCAGGTCATTTGGCTAAATCAATTATTTTACTATTTTATTATGTTATTTCTAATTCTACATGTGAGTATTGGGGGAAAAATGATACCGTTTGCCAAGTGCTATTATATAAAGTCTCTTCATTTCACACAGCATTTAAACCAATTGGATACTGATTATACTTCAAGTATAAAATGCTGAGGGCCTATTCTGCACTTTTAAATTTTAATTAAGTTTTTAATTACTTAGTAAATGGAAGCACACCAGGAAGGGCAGATGACTTTCTCTCACAGACTTCTCAAAGTTAAGAGTTAAAGTATAATGAGATTTTTATCTGTGATTGTTCACTGATAATGACTCAAAGCTTTTTGTGAGTTCATTTTGTTCCCATACTTTTAGTTTTGTCCATCTCTATTTGTGCCTCTCCAATGGCTTTGTATTGACCCTCCTGGAGGCTAATAGCTGAGATTAGCATCAAAGGCAAAGAACAAGTAAAGCTCCACCTGTTTTCAGGTAGCACAGTCTTTGCAGCTGGAGTTTTCCATATTGGAGTCAGCCCAACAGTTAATTTAGAGAGAAAGTTTCTTTTTTTTTTTTTAATTTAAAGACAGAAAGAATAGAAATTTTTAAAAAACCAAAATAGAAAAAAAGTAGAATACAGAATTCAAAAAAAAATTAACATCATAAAATCAAAAGTTTCATTAACATTCCTTTAGTTAGGAGGGCTTTATAAAGCAACGTGTTTTCTTAGCAGTTTTGTTACTTCTTTTTTTTCTTCCTTATACATGCAAGTATATTTAGAAGGGCAAATTTCAAAACTGACTTACCAAAAAGGTGGGTATGAAGTACTCAGTTTTCAAAGTTTGAAAAATAAAAGTGAAAGTATTACATCAGTATTTGTGGATCTTAAATGCCTGCTATGCATGTTGGCTAATTCTAATGAAATGGGTACAAACTTGTATTGAAATTCCAGCCCCACATTAGGACAGGATGTTAATGAAGAAGATGGCAGATAAAGTTCTTGTTTGAGTTACTCAGCACCATTCAAAGAAACTCTGTTACTTTTTGGTTATGACTAAATTTCTAACAGAAAACTGCTGGGAAATATTGTACTACTACTCAAAATAGAGCTAGTTAAAGACCGCAGGTGATTACTACACTATCAAAAACTGTCAACTTTATCTAGCAATAGTACCTGATAAATTTTTATTTATTAAGAGAACTGTTATGCAAAGGTTATACATTTATTTTTTTCCTGAGAGTAATGGTGTATAGTGAGAAGAACACTAAATTTAGAGTTAAGTCTATCATGCCAATTTGCCAGCTGAGTGATTTGAGAGAGGTTATTAAACAGTCCTAAGGCTCCATTTCCAAGTCTGTAAAATGGCAAGAACTATGTCTACATTAAAGAGGAGTTGTTGGCCAGATGCGGTGGCACACACTACTAATCCCAGCACTAAGCAGGCTGATGCAAGAGGATGGTAAGTTGGAAGCAAAATTGGGCTTGCAGTGAGTTCAACTCCAGCCTGGAATATATAGCAAGACCTTGTATCAAAAATTTGAAATAAAAAAAAGAAGTTGTGAGTTGATCAAATGGGCTGACAGTCTGAAAAATGCTCCCCACCTCACAGAAGGCCCTTAGTGAAAATTAGTTGAATTGAATAATAAATTACTATTGTCAGGAAAGAGTTTCTCCCTAATATTAGTCATTTAACTAAAAAGTTCTCACATATTTGTTTTGCTGTCTGGATTATCTAGTAACCCTCCTCCCTTCAAAATAATACACTCATTTTTTGTAAAGTGCAAAAACAAGTAAAAATAAAAGACTTTTAAACACTGCAATGTTAAGAAAAGGACTAAAATCTTTGATTTATGAATAAGCTCACAGAGCAGTTTGTGCTCATGAGTATACTTTGGTAAAGGAGACAGGGAAATCAATAGCATACTCCACAGAGAAGAGCCATGTCTTAGTTACTTTTCTCTAGTTGCTAGGACAAAATACCCAACACCAAAATGAATGAAGGAAAGGTTTATTTAGCTCACTGTTTGTGGAGGTTTCAATCCACAATCAGCTGGCTCCAAGGCAGGGTAGCATGGCAGAGGGGCAACGCTTCAAGGCAGCAGCCAGCAAAAGCAGCCAGAGCAAAAGAGGGTAGAGCAAGTCTCTTTTCCTCCTTTTTATTGTACACAGGCCACTCTCCCCGTCAAGGGCCCATGTAGCACTCACAAAATTTCCTCACCCTCTTCTTGCACAGGATGAGGATATTTACAAAATAAGAAACCTGGCTCCCTGCTAAGTCTCTTAGTTAAACTTCTAAACTATCAAATTGATAAAATGTATCAACCATAACAGGCCATTACAGATTTTCACAGAGAATCCAGTGGATTATAATTTTATGCCATCGTCTTTCCACAAATGAGCTCTCAAGTTAGTTTCCTGGCCTAACATTATTATCATCCTTGATTACATTAATTTGGATGTTATGACTGATACTGAGATACTCCCCTTCAAATAAAAGCAAACTACAACCAAGGAAGAAAGGCAGAGATTCATGTGAAGGGCCCAATAATCAGCTGACATGGAAGGATTTACTCTAAATAGATGCTCAGTTTCTCAGGAGACCAACAGCTCCAGGAGATGACTGGCCAGATCGTCTGAGAGGTGTTGCTTCCTTTCTACTTGACCAATGATGATCAGCAGGCGACACATGAATTGAAGAGCTGGGGCTACACCTGAAATTGCAGTGAGGAGCATGAGTTCGACTTAACCATCTCGTAAAGCATTTGGAGAATAGAAAGGTGCAAATATCCTGGAACTCCTCTCCTACCACTTGGGAACCTATATAGTAGACTACTTCAAGAAGTTAAGGAATTACCATTAGAAAATGGTACCAATTTTCAAACTAGTCTAGATTTTTTCTTATATTTTAAGAGGTTTTGATTTCCAATGTAATTTTCATCTTTGAATATTTTTGTATATGAAAAATTTACAAAGCTACATCTTTCTCAAATTAGGCTCAATTCATCTTGTCGATGTCTTATTTCTAAAGAAGTACTATTTTTGTTTTGTTTTGTTTTTTGGTGGTGGTACAGGGATTAAACCCAGGACATTTGCACAATGCTACATTGCTTGTTTTATAGTTTTTATTTTTGAGGCAAGGACTCACCAAGCCAATAAGCTGCCTAGATGTTGGACCTTGAGGCGCTGGGAAAACAAGCAGCCA